>JAKOGI010002540.1:0-70000 GCA_029747015.1 Carnegiea gigantea
TATATATATATATATATATATATATATATATATATATCAAACAAGCTTTCGAATTCGAGTTTGGTGAATGAAAAAAAATTATATGAAAGTGAGCTGTAGTCATTTATGTACCATAGTAACTCGACTTTTAAAGCCAGAAGATCAAAAAGTACTTTTGAGTAATAAGTTAGAATATGTCACGTAATTTTGAAATCTCCATCCTTAAATGCATGTCAGGTGTCAACCCATTTATAATTTAATGGGTTAAAATTTCTGCATTGAATTCTGTCGTATTCTGTGCCATATCAATATCATGTCATGTTCTTTATCGAATATGGTGAACAACTGAACATGTCAATTGGTACTAACAATGAAATGGACAAATCATGAGAGTCGCTCTCTATCAAATGGCTGGAGAGAAAAGGAATCAAATCAAGCGCGACCCCATGAAATTCATGTGTTCCCACAAGTCATGAGTCTCTCTCTCTCTCTCTCTCAATTCATGTGTTCCCACAAGTCATTAGTCTCTCTTTCTCTCTGTGGAGTGCAACTTCTAAAGGTCATCCAAGTGGTGGAAACACTGCCGTTTGATCACTGGAAAAAGATATAATTTCCCGAAGCCAAAATCCATCCACAAATTTCCCTTTCAACGATTATAGATTAGTACGTAACCACTCAAACGCAATATTAGAAACTCCAGTTCGACCCGAATAAAATAATCCAACTATAATTTAAGCACAAAATTGTCAATCCAACAAAATTAATATTAGTTGTCTCAAAAATGACACTGAAAAGCCTAAATTGACCTGAACCTAGTACATGCAATAACAATTAGCCTCAAAAAATCAATGACCTGTCTCCACATGGACTCAGACCCACCATTGATTCTATTCAATATCTTCATGACTTAATATTGGGTCTCCTGAACTCAACACGCTTCCAAATCTATCCAATTCAAATATGAAGCATGCTTGTTATCTATTTGCATCAGCCTAGTTGAGATCCGATTTGAAGGCGCCACTGATTATTCAAGTTAGGAGGGTATATTCAGTTTCATATCACAGGCTCATTGTCCAAGGCATACACGCCCACCATCACTGTCGTCTCTGACAAGATGAGTGACAAAGAGAAGGTTGTAACATAACAAGTTGATAGAAAGAAGGATGCAACAAGGGCCTTCCATTCCGTATTCTCGTTTCAATAATTCAGGACATTGCTTTGCCCCTTTGTGTGTACATTATCTGTGAAATTCTTCTATTTACACATCCGGGAAAATCAACTCTATAGAACCCCAAAAAAAGAAAAACAACAACGAAACAGATAAGATACAAAATTAAAGCCCAGCGCCCAATGCCCTGAATTTCAGCAAAAAGGATCTGGACAAGGTATACAAAAGTAGTTTGCTGCACTTCTGAGAGAAGAGAAAACGCCTGAAATCCTGAAAATCTATCAAAAATCATAATCTATATCTGTCACGTTTTGCAAAGTCGATTGTCTCACAAGTCTTCCCTTTTCGTCATAGAGATCCAGGTTCTCACATGGGGCTGGGAATATGGTCCCGATTACACGGCCTTGTACAAAGGCACACTGGAATACATGCTTCTTTTTGTACTGAAGTCCCACTGACATGTCTTGGAATGTGATGTTTCTGATGGGAATCACCTCACTCCCATGGATTCTCACTGGGACTCGGACATCCTGGCCATGAACAGAGGTGATGCTTATGTTTTCGATGCTCGGGACAGCATTCGGGTCATATCCATCATCCGGGTGTTCGTTGTAGTCTGTCTTAATGACAACCCCAACCCTCACAGTTTCAAATGTCAAGTTCCGGTAGGCTATGTCTCGGACATAACCGCCCCTGCCTGGGGCAGTCTTGATCCGAACAGCTCTCCTAGAGCTCCAAACAAGGATGTTCTCTATCGTGACATTTGAGACTCCACCCGACATCTCACTCCCTATTGATATACCAGCACTGTCCATAGTTTATTGAAAGATAAGACTAATTAATATTTGAAGTGTCATCTAGTGTACTATAATATAAGACAACGGAACACTCAATGTAGAGATCCCACAAAAGCATGGCCTAAGGAGATCTAAATATAGATGCCTTGTCCCAGCAAGTAGAGAGGCTATCTCTTGTGCCACTTGGGTATATATATCAGCAAATTTATTCTAGGGATGCCCAATTGACTGCATGTCTGTTTTAGATTTACCATTAGATGAGTGCATCTACAAAAGGCAGAAATAATTCTAATGGTAACATGTGTTCAGGGTTCAAATGGAACAAACTGTTTTTCATGATACTCGTATCATTTTCAGAGATGTTCCAAATAAAAGGGCATATCCATGAATGACCTAGTCCAATTTTCAATATGCAAATCAATGGGAGGCAGGAGAGGAATGAATAAATATGCAAGACTCAATAACATAAGCCAAGAGAAAATCTCTCGCCATCAAATCAACAAATCTAGATACAGCGCAACCTAAAACCAGCACATATATTATTTTCCATCCGTTTTATCTTATATTTTCGTTAAGATTAAAATTCAGGACCTCTTTTGTTGCCACCAAAAACGTGTTGACGAAGTATTTCAAGTTCCCTTTTGTTTTAGGCCTTGAACTATAGGATGTTTTCAAGGAAAACCACAACTGAGACTGGCAGCTTAGGTTTGGGCCAGAAACAGGTTCGCACCAGTTGTGCTGTAGCTGGGAATGCTTACAGCCTCCAACAGTAAGTGGTGTTTGAATCTTCAAGATCGGTACTAATCGCCTGATCAGTAAAAGAGTTTTGAGTGTTTTCAATGACTTAGTTCAATTTTCAATAACCAATATGCAAATCAGTGGGAGACAGGAGAGGAATGAATAAATATGCAAGACTTATGAACTTAAGCCAACAGAAAATCTCTCGCCATCAAATCAACAAATCTAGAAACAGCGCAACCTAAGACCAGCACGTTTATTATTTTCCATCCATTTTATGTTATATTTTGGTTAAGATTAAAATTCAGGACCTCTTTTGTTGCACCAAAAATGTGTTGACGAAGTATCTCAAGTTCCCTTTTGTTTTAGGCCTTGAACTATAGGGTGTCTTCAAGGAAAACCACAACTGAGCTTGGCAGCTTAGGCTTGGCCAGAAAAAGGTTCACACCAGTTGTGCTGTAGCTGGGAATGCTTACAGCCTCAAACAGTAAGTGGTGGCTGAATCTCCAAGATCAGTGCTAGTCGTTTCATCGGTAAAAGAGGTGGTGTGGCTTGAATACTCAAACACTGCTAGACAATACTAAACAAGTTTGGCAATTACTTCTCGCCTCCTTATCCAAGATCACTCACCTGACTTCAGAGCGAACGATGAGATTACGAATGACAATATTTGCAGAGGGGCGACCATAATTAATACCATATTGATCCCAACCACTCTTTATTGCTATTGCGTCATCTCCAACACTAATATAACAGTCCTCAATCACCATGTCTTCACAAGAATCTGTTTCAGATAAGGCGGCATGTAAGTCAATCGTTCAAATGTTACAGAAAACACTGCAAAGTAACAAAATGTAAAGCACCTTTCCAGCCCCTACTAAGTTTCCAGTTGTCTAAATGATCATCTTAAACAAAAACAAAATAAAAATGAAGTGCCTGCTGAACACCATCCTCAACAACTAGACTTCCCAAACTCAGACCCTTTGCTCAGAACAAATATAAATAGCATTTACCGGGATCAATTCCGTCGGTGTTTGGAGCATCATGCACAGGAGCCAAAATGGTAACATTCTGGATTGTGACATTCTTGCAGTCATAAGGATGCAATGTCCAGAAAGGAGAATTACGTAAAGTTATGTTGGCAATGACAATGTCACTTGACCACATTATCTGTACAAGAGGACCTCGGGTGTGATTGAGCTTTCTCTGTCGATACTTCGTCCACCATGTTTGCCCTTGTCCATCAATTGTACCATTGTTGCCTGTAAGCATGGATATGTTAAATCATGATAGCGTCGAAGCAGTAACAGTAGGTTCTCTTTGGGAATATAGTTCGTACTTGATAGCATATCCAGTGGAAATAAATTCAGCATAAGTCTTAATATCAATAGCAGCCTAACATCCGAACTACCATAACAAAACTCGATACAAAAAGGTGCCAAAATCACATGGCAACTCTGGGCCGCAAATATACGACCTTGTTGGAAAAGCCCGAGTCACAAAACCTAAACCCATGCCCAGCACCCACTTGAACATGGATATGGCCAACTCTGAGTCAGACCACCACTAGTACTAAGCTGACATGATATTCATATACTGTTCCACTAAAGTAAATTATCAAAATATCCACCACAGCTCTCAATTAGATGCTACAGTATGGGGCACAGAATAAAGCACTGTACTTTGTGAAAAGACTCAATCTTCAAAATCAAATCCCTTGGCCCTCGGGGTTCAGAAATTTCAAGAGACAGGAAGGATTAACTTTGTCAGCTATACACAATGATGGGCTGAAATATCCTTACCAGTAGTTTGAGCATTAACAAGCATTAATTTGGTGCAATTCTGAAGGAATCACTGAAGACTTGTTTTTACAAAAAGTAAATGTAATTTTAATTCCAAAGGACAGCTAGACCATCTATTTATCTCCCTTAAATGATTCTACTTAGGAGCCCACCTGCCAGAAAGATTCATTTCGTGAGCTCTCCAAGTAGATATAAACCCCCCCCCCCAAAAAAAAAAAGGTTTTTTGGGGGGGGGGGGGGGAGCGCTATTCGCTAATACATACACCTGTAAACAACTATGCCACCTAAGTTTTCCAACAGAAACAAATTTGAATTTAACATGAATACAGCAACCCACATTTAGTATTTGGGCTACTGGTTGTCAGATGCATTTAATAGTAACTGTTTGATGTCTACGGAGAGCTTCCGCGAACCAGAAGGCTTTAGAAACTGAGACTCCAAGGTCAAGGTAATGATATAAGGTGATATGGGAGAAAGCCCCAGGTAAACTCTGCAGCGTTCGAGCAGATAGGCTCATAGGCATCCTTCTTGGACCTTGAACAGATAAGGCATTGCCACAAGGGAAAGCAACTGGACATCCATATTGCAAATGCCGGAACAGCAAGTTAATGACTGGAGGATAGCAAATTCTGGTCTGGGAATTCAGCGTCTGGCAACCTCATGGTCATCAACTTAGCAATTTTGATCAGAAGCTCTAATACACAACACAACAAAGCAGGTCCAGATTTGGAAAACTAAGTAGCCTTCAATTTCATGAAACCAGCTCACAAGCTACTGTACTCTCTAGCTTCTGTACTACTACTTCATGAAAGCAGCTCAGAAACTACTACAATTGGTCAGAATGATTGCTCACAGAAACAGTAGGACATAATGCAAGAAGAATGCAGAAAGCTTTAAAAACAAGAAGTGAAAACCAGAAAGGTAGTTATGGGTTAATTATGGATGGCACTTCCACAAGGTCAGAGATATGATTGGGTTCTAACAAGACGACAAGGACGACGATGCCCAGTGTGGGCCCTGCATTCGCAGAGTCTAGGGAGACCCAAATGCAGGCAGTCTTACCACTACCAGCACTCATGGTAGCAGAGAGACAGCATTGGGTTATAAGAGAGCTCATTTCCCTCTTTCCCTTAATCTATTTGGCTAAGGATGGTGATGGATGCTCCTCATGTGGCTAAATTGGGAGTTTACGGACATTTGCCTGGATTTCACCCTCCAAGCAGTAGTAAAATTACACGCGTTTCAAATGAGTCAACTATAACCTTTCTAATGATTGAGGAACTGTATAGGTGTCTGTGTCACCCTTTTTAAATGGGATGCAATTGTACAAATAGCCAATGGGATGCTTCTATATTTTATAACTTTTTTGGGGGAGAAATTATCTACATTTTGCAAATAATAAATCTTTTGGAATCTAAAAAGAAAATAGAAAATTTAGACAATACAACTAACAGTACTGAACAGCAAGTTGTTTGGAGGATATTGTTTGTAGATGAGATAGTCTTACTTGATGAGACAAGAGAAGTTGACTGCGAGTTGGAGGGACACAGACCTCGGAGTGTAAAGGTTTTAGATTGAGTAAATCGAGAAGCAGCTCGTCTAAGGGGAAAAGTAAGCATCAGCGACAGTATGATACTAAAGGTGGAAATGTTCAGAAACCTAGGATTAATCACACAAGGCAAAAGGAAGATAGATGACATTACTCAATGTTAAGGGTGAGATGGCAAGAATGGAAGACTGCTTCTAGAGTTCTATATGACAAGGTCCCAATAAAGTAAAAAGGGAAGTTTTGCTGTACGGTTGGTAGTACTTGCTAAACCAGCTTTGCTGTACAATGTACCATGCTGGCCAATTACGAGAGCAGATGCCCAAAGAAACATGGTGCGAGAAATGAACAACAATAGTCCAATGTGTGTTCATGCTAAGTTGGATACGATAGGGAATGAAATAATAAGAGATAAGGTTGGAACAGCCCTGTTAGAGGATAAAATGAGGGAAGCAAAGCTTAGATAGTTTGGACACATGAAGAAGACCCAACCAAATGCACCGGTAAGGAGATGTGAAAGGAGGATAAACATTTTAGAGTTCAAGAGGAGAGGAAGACCAAAGAGAAACCATATTGGATTTGTGTCATCACTGCCTCGCTCACAATTTACCAAGGATATGACGCATGATAGGAGTTTGTGGAGGTCTAAGATTAGGGTAGGAGGCCTTGGACAAGTAACTCCCTAAACAATCTTTGCATTTACCTCTTAGCTACGTTACTCGAGCTTGGCCATGCCCATGTTGAAGTTTCAAGTATCTGACAACAGGTGTCGTGTTGGACTTGGCAATCATTTGAGAACTTTTCCGCATTTTTAGTGTAAAACGAAGGGTCAAGTGTCCGTAACAATGTCTAAGTGCTCAATGTCTGACTCAGGCACTTAAAGCAACATGAAGAGCCCAAGTAACATAGCCTCTTAGCATCCCATGCTTAGGTCTCCACATGTATAGGTAATATTTCTTGACGTTCATATATTTATGCACTCTTCAAAAGATTTTAAGGAAACAAACATTTCTACATTTTTCTATATTGGACCTTCCAAAATAGGCTCATCGCTTACTAAGGGTAAGACTGCCTAGATCTAGATGACTAAATCTACACAAATCCTACTGAGGCACAATTCATATTGAGGGTTTTCTTTTGTTGTTGAATAATAGTAATCAAATGCACCTAGGTGTAATCGTCTTTCACATATCATAATATAGCCTCTCTGGCATTATATATGCCACAAAGAAATTCCAACGTGGGTAAATCCAAGAGTTCAAGCAACTAGAATGCAACTTCTAAAGATGCTGGGACATTATAAACATAGCATATTTTATTGTACATTCAGAAAAATGCAGGTAAAAACATCCAATATCAGATAAATTAGAGAAGAGCCATAGCATTAAACATCATCTCTGCATGAGAACAAAACTAGACCTGCTATTCACCAGAGAGTTATACATGTATTTTTTAGCACAAATTGGCAATCAAGCTGTGGCAATTGGATTGTATCACCATAGGTATACCCATGTGATAAGGGCCAGTGGCTTAAAGGATCCAATATCAGAACATAGAAAAGCCAAGCAGAGGTTTCAATGGAGTAATACCTAGAAAAGATTAAAGTTCTTCGGTAAACATTAGTAATAAACTTAAGCACTACAAGATACAGTTATAGAGACAATGAATAAAGGAAGGAAAGCTTAAAACCAAGAATCTAGTATTTGAGGATATATTGTATTTTGATATTTTATGTGATTTTCATGTATAGTGTCTCGGGGTATTTCTAAGAGAGTCAAAATAAGATTATTTTAGAGTACTTCAATAAGATTTAGCTTCCTATTCCATTGAGGATAGATGTAGGTAAGCTTTTACCTTCTTTTCTAAGTCCTTAAAGTCTTGTAACTAGATTATATATCCTAGGTTGTTATTACCCCTTTGATGAATATTAAGTCCTTAGAGTCTATCACTTTCGTATTACAAAGCATCCTTCTCTATCAGCTTGGTATCAAAGCCTAATTGTTCCACCACCCTTCAATGCTGCCATCACTTGCTGCTATAACCCATAGGTTCCAGGTTCAATTGCTAACTGCTACAACTCCGCTTCCTACTGGAGTTCTTTTAACCCATAAAGTTCTGATCTTTGGGAAATTTCCAAGGGGGGAAAAATAGGCTGAAACTTTTCCCCAGGGGAAAAAAATAAGAAAAACATACGTCCAGAAAATTTCACTCCAGAGTCTAGATCCAGACTGTCGCTGTTTGCTGTTGCTGGCTTACATTACACTAGTGCTTGTTACATTGTTTCATGCTGAATTGTGTGCTGGCTCTGCTAGAATATAATCCCCACTGCTTAGTGACATATCAACATGCATGATGATGACCAGCAATTACTCACTTTCTGTGAATACTATATCCAGTCACTAAAGAGAGCTTCTCACGAAGTGTCCTCATGTTATGGGCATGCACAGAAAGTTCCTAATCAAGCCGGAAAAGATCCACTTTATGCCTGGTGCTCAATGCTAAGACCACCCGAAAGATTGGAGGCGTCTGACAAAACAATCGAAGAACTAAAGAAAAAAAAAAACTAATGATGATATTAATAGTGTGCATCATTCACTCAATGAACTAGCGGAAAGAACCAAAAACAGCCAAACAAGTGCGTAACGAAGTATCTTGAAGGGTGGAAACTTCTTTTGATAATATACAGTATGAACCCATTGCTAATTCTGCATTAGAAGCTAGTCTAGAAGACGGTTGAAGATATGCTAGTACATGAACAACCGCCCCCCCCCCCAAAAAAAAAAAAAAAAAAAGGATCCACTTTTGATAATTCTTATAGCGCCTAAACAAGAAGCTCAGGAACCACTGAAGTCTGCTTCAGAGAAAGAAGTTCAACAAATGTATGATGCAGGAAGTCAAATTTTGAATGATGAAGTCAAAAATGGATTAGAGTGTAAAGACATTGAGCCAATTGACTATATCATCCCTTTGTATCTCTTGGTTGGCAAAGAACTAAATCCTATTCTCTCAAGGTTATGTATCACGGAGAAAAATCAAAGATTTCTCCTCGTTGCTTCTTCCTACAAATTGATGTTGCTTTTATGAATAAGTTTCACTGTTTTAAATCATCTTAAAACTCAAAGACAGGGGATTTTTCCCCACAACTGGAGGAGAATAATGGAGATGATGAATAAAGAAAGCAAGCAAAAATCAAGAACATAGGAGATGCTCTAGAGTTTATTGTAGCTGGATACACATTGTATATTAACATTTTATGTGATTTTAGTGTATATTAATATTATAGAACATTTTAGGAAAGCCAAAATAAGATTATTTAGGAGTATTTTCATAAGATTTAACTTCCTATTCTACTCGGGATATATTTAGGCAAATTGTTAGCTGGTTTCCAAGTCTTAAGAGTCTTATAAATTCATTGTATGTTCTAGATTGTCACTTCCCTCTGAAGAATATTGTTAATTGATAATTGCGTTTAGAAATGCGTGACATTTCTTGTCTCTTCCTCGTTCTCTATTCACCCTCTCTACTCCTCCCCTTCTCACAAAAAATCACTTCTCTTTCCCTGTATGTTATCAATTTGGTATCAAAGCATCTTGTTCTCTGTTAGCTTGGTATCAAAACATTTCATTCTCTATCAAGAGGACACAGTTAAGTCAGAAGGCCATCATACTTTATAAAATGATCATCAATTATTATGGTAATCGACAAAAATGGTTTATAGGGGACAGGCATAATTTGGGAATTAAAAAATTGAAGAAAATGAATGAATGAGGAGAACATGATAGAGAAGAAAAAACACCAGCAATATAGGCTTTCAATTGATCTCACTCACAAGAGAGACTTCTTAAAATGTAGCCTGCCATTTGGCTATAGAGACAAGGTCAGATAGAATCTAGATGACAAAAATGGTAGCATATTCAGATGCACAACAGAAAATAGCATATAAATTGTCAAGACTCTAACCAAATTCCAAAACTGACCACAAACTGGATGAATAATGCAGATCTTAAGAAGATTGTACTAAACCGTTCCTAATCATAGAATATTGAAATGTAAATCCGAAAAATAAAGTACCACTAATCCCTACAAAAACACTGCAGCTTCTTATCTCGATCATTTATCCATGATGTGATCTTGAAAACATGTAGATCTTATGAAACAATTCAAACCACAAAAGTTTCAATTCCAAGGTTTCCAACCGCTTTATGATTTAACATATTACTCGCATTCCAAAAAGAATGGTACTTCTACAAGAAAATGGCAACAGTGTACTCCAACCACACTAGAGTTCCACTATTTTAATTAGATGTAGCCCAATTTATTATCCTTATTAGTTAGTAAATACAATTTAACCAATATGTTTCACGTCCCACTGTATCGATATCGTATTGGTTCCCCTGTCGACCTGCTTATTAATAATAGTTCTTGACAAAAATGGAAAAGTCTATGAAGTTAGTCACCTATGTTACTCTGACACTTCATTTTATCCTACCATACCCGCAACGGACCCTCGACACTCGGACAAAGATATGACACTCGACACTTCTAATTACAATGAAAATCTGCAAATTTTCTTGAAAATAGCCGAGTGTAACCCTTGGACATTTATCCGTATTGGACACCGATGCCCAGGTCCGAGTAACATAGTTAGTCACTCAGGAAGGGCGAAAGTATTTGTGATTTATGCAGTGTCATCGGGTGAATTTGTTTCCCATTTCCATAAATTTCTGGCTTCCCATTTACTCCAACAAAATTTAAAGATTTCCATAAAATTCAATTCAAAAAAGCATTGTTCTTTTTTGGTGTAGTAACAGCAAGATAGCTACATGGCAAATCAATTAAGTTTTTCTTTTTAAGTTTAATTAAGATCCAAATAGTTGTATATCACATATGTAAACACCAAATGCGCAGCTGTATTTAAGCAAAACCTTAGTAGGATTATATCCCGGCTTTCATTGAAAATGTTTTAGAATCTTATGGAAAGTTTGTTCTGATTCCCATTGCAACCGAGTCTTTTTTATGGTTTTAGATTTTAAGCCTCCTCTTGCCTAGTTACATTTACTTACATGGCTATATCAACCACCAATATAGTGGATGTGATTTGTATGGTTGGGATGAAATTTGTCATTAGATGTGGGATCTTACATTTAAGCCCGGTTTGGACCTCAGAAAATGTAAAGGAAAGAAAATTTCAAGTGAAAAATTATGAGAAGGAAAAAAAGTTATGAGAAAACAAGTTTTTTGCTCTTGTTTGGACTTTGGACTAAGGGAAAAAAACATACGTAAGAAAATTCAAAAAAATAATTTTTTTCACCTACTTGGCAATTTGAAGACGGAGGGAAAGAAATAGGGGTCCCCAAAAACCAAAAAATGAAAACTAATTCCCTCTCCTCTCTAAGCCATTGAGGTAAAAGTGTCAAACCATGTTTCTGCAATTTCCAATTATACATGGTTAAATTCATCCTAGTCCTTGATTGAATCTAAAATCCAACTAGTTTAATAAAATCATGCTCGGTCAATTCGAGACTTCTCAATCTGTGTTCTGGTATGATTACATGCTATTGTTGAGAAGACAGAATGAGGTTGCAAGCATTCATGTCAATGGATTCCATGCCTAGGGAATTGAGAGGTGTGTGTTTGTGTGAATGAGAGTGAGAGAGAGAGAGAGAGCGAGAGAGTTCAGTGGGACTTGGGAATGAAAAAGATTTGATATGAAGATGGGTAATTACGGAGCAAATGCTCTTGAACGGGTGTGAAGGGCATCGACTCAGGTGTCGAACAAACTTTCCTTCCACTTTCCTCTCAGTTTTGTGAGGAAAATAAAATTGCACAAGTTTGAGTAATTTTCCTTCGGCTTTTGCCTCAAACTTTTTTTTCCTTCTTGCTTTCTTAGATCCAAGCATGAGGGGGGGGGGAATTCTCGAATTTTTTTCCTTCCACCAACTTTTTCACGGGCCAAAGTCCAAACACAACATTATTTTCTTTCTCTATTGCTTATTTCCTCCCAGCCGGCCGGGGGGGGGGGGGGGGACTCCTAATATATCAGAGATTGTGGATAAACCAACTAGGAACTACCCACAGACCCCTCACAAAAGCCAAATACATGAACCATAAAGACTTTGAAATTATGTATTAGGACAAGCCTACTACTGAGCAAAAAATCACATTAAAGCTCATATCTGTTGTCGATCTAGATCCTCTGTACAAGCATATATTAATTTCTCCAAACACTTGACATTCATTTATCTAATTGGTTATTAAAGAACTGATATCCAATGCCATCATCACCTTCTAGGAAGACTAAGAAGTGGAAACAGATTGACTTGCAACCCCATATATGTCTTTAGTTTATTCTAACTATTTCAGCAGAATCAGCATATGAAAGGGGGTGATGCAAAAAAACAGGCAAAGAACAAAATTATCATGCCTTTAGTTTAAAGTACCATGCATCCTGGATTCAAAATGATGCCTTTCCGCCCCTAAACGGCCGCATCCAAGAGTTTTCTAAGTTGAGCAAACTGCCCTTTCACCCAACAAGAACAGCGAAATGTTAGGCGATTGCACATTAAAGGGATCCTGCACTACCATGACTGAAATTGCAACCACAACCAAAATTGCATTTTAAATCTTTGCCCATGTATACTTTAAAATCAGTATACTCCAGATCCCGGTACCCAGAATTTACATCGCCCTTTCTATAGTCCACTCACTTTCACGTTTAGTTTTGTTTCGTCGTTTATTTTTTAACACGTCTGGTCAGACACCCCAACCACTTGTATGCCTTTCATATTAAAGGATAGAGAGGAAAGAGGAAATCCAAATGAGAACCAAGACATGAATTTTCATTCACTTCCCGGTGCAACATTATGGGACTGAAAATGTAGGATGATCCTCGTCCTTCATCAGTAAGAGAGAACAACGAAACTCCATGGTCTAAGCTGTTCACATAATCACGCCTAAAAAGGAAAAATTTGCAAACTCAAATGCATAAAGTTCATACCCAAGCAAGACCATTGCACCAACACTTACCCCCCTTTTTTTAGGGGAGGAGGCTTTCTACATTCCTACCTCTTCTAATCCAACACAAACCAGCTCAAAACCAAGTAGTTTGAGAGGCAATGACTTGACAGAATATTTATTTATTTGTTAATTATAGTAATGACAACCAACAATTATAGTGGGGTCATTCTTCTTCCATCATAACCTGATTCTACTTCAATGCTTCTTCACCTCTTTCAGCTGAAATAGGGGCCTCGGAGACTCCTCAAGAAAAGTGGAAATTGAAGAATTGAATGGACATTTGACAGAAGATTGGTTAACTAAAGGAGGGATGAGGGATCACATGTCAAAAGTGAAGAAGTTGGAAATTTCCAATCCCTAAAGAAGCAAATAGACTCCAAATCCATCAATAGTGTTGCCTTCTCTTCTGCATTTCCCCTCTCACTCATTACATCCTTTAGCTCTTCCATATTAGCAGCCTCATTACATTTCATCCAGTCAAATATAGTTCACACTACAAGCAACAAGAATGTGCCAATTTTATAACGACACTACATGGAATGTCCAATTCATTTGAGGTGGCCACTCAAAGAAAGAGTAGCGAGTTTCTCCTCACTATTATCACAAGGGAAACACAATGATCTCTTCCTCTAGATTTCTTACTAAGTTGTCCACTAAGCAGAGAAAGAATGGCTATAAATGCTAAGTAACCTTACCAGTTATGACAATATCTTTGAGGTTTTGACCATGAATCAAACTTCCATATCGAGGACCAGGATGCTCCCTTCCATAACCATATGAAGGCAATGGTGGCATTAAAGGCCATTTCTTTTCATCCTGTACAACCAATGGGAGTTTCACAACAAAAAATTGTTTACAACCAATGGGAGTTTCACAATAAAAAACTGTTTCAATGGCACTGATCATAAAGAGCAAAAACACAAAGAAACGACATTCAATACTTCACTCACACAACAAGAATGTTAATCAGTACCATGCACTCGACAAGGCTAGAACATGTTTTCTAAAATTAAAAAACTTTTAGAACATGTTTTCTAAAATTGAAAAACTCTCTGTTGAGGCTGATGCAATTAAGGGAAAACAAAGGGATTTCCCATGTACATTACTACCAGCAACCTTCTTCCATCAAAATTCACTCAGCACAGAGTTAGATTACTTCACTACAAAGCTCCAGCCTTCTAACCCTGATTACATCAGACGAAATATGTCACAACAAGATACAGCCTGTTGGGTGTGATGATTTCCCCCTACATACACGCTTACGCTTCCTAACTCTTAAAAAATCGTATTCCAAATCCTAACTCCAAATACAGCCTTTTGAAATGCAGTCAGTCCAGCAGGTAGCAAAGCAGAAATCCACAAAAGCAATTGAACAGAAAACGCAAACCATGGTTCCAATTTTTTATGCACAATGATTACACAAACAAACAACTCCGCCGAGGAAGATCCAATACAATGATGCAGGAACGATGAATCTAGTTCTACTCTCCTCTACCAATTACACATTTGACAGGGGACAGCAAGAAAAAGCAAACTTCAAGGTGGGTAGCAAACATGGCACACTGAATAGGACATGAATTTCTAAGAATCATAGCACCCATTTGTCAAACAGCCCATTTCACTTTGAAAGATCATATTTTGAGCATGTAACATAAGTGAGTAATTCATGCAACTCAGAGAGAGAGAGAGAGAGAGAGAGAGAGAGATGAAACTGACATCAATACCAAGTATAACAGCATCTTCGGAGAGGAACAAAGTCATATGGCTGGTCAAGTTGAAAGGCGAAGTAAGCCACAACCCAGGGGGCACATTAAGCTGAGCACCACCCCTCTTTCCCAGCTTTGCAATGGCAGAAACCGCTCTATCAAACGCCGCAGCATTATCAGTCACCCCATCCCCCACCCCTCCAAAATCAGTCAAGTTAAACGCCACCGGCCGCAGCGTCGGCATCGGCCTCACCAGAACTCGCCGGAAAACCAGCAATCCACCGACGATGTTCCTCTGCCAAACAAACACCGATGCAAACCCCACCATCCACAGAACCATGAAAAGGGTTTTGTGATTTGACAAAATGGCGGGTACCCATCTCTTGAATTCCACCTTTTGTTGATGGAACATCGCTAAACTCTACAGAAATTGACACAAAAATGTAGGGTTTATGGAGGAATCAGAGAAGAGGGCTTTTAAGACTTGGGGGCAGATCTAAGTGGCACGAGTACAGAGAAAAGGAAATGGGCATTGGTGATGAATCAAAAAGGGATGACTTTGATCTGGGAGTTGGTGATCCAAGGAAAGAGACGATTAACACTGAGAGTTGAAATGTAACAATCGAAATCAGGTGGAGTTGGAGGAAGAATAATTGGAGTGATTTGGAAGCGATGGTGACAGAGTGAGGGACACAGATTCTGAATTAAACTATGGAATCATTGAACAGGGGAGGGAAGAGGGAGGGAAGGAGTTGGCACGTCTCGCTCTTCTAAGAAAATGTAGGTAGAAGGGGCAGTTGGTGTGGGCCAATTTCCTTTAAGAAGTAGAGTTGGTGTCCGACTCATAACAATTGGATGTATAAAATTCTGAATTTAGGCACGTCTAATGCCTGTCTCTAAAAATCTAAAGCAGAGAAGCAGTTGTGAAAAGTGGTGTTTGACAAAGTTTGGTTGAGTCCATTTTAATTGGGGTTAATGATGTTTTAGTTTGATGAAAGTTTGGACTCCTATAGTTTTTGAATTAGGTTAATATTGAATGTATTGTTTGTTTGTTCAATATATTTATTTCCAAAACGCATGTGATCTTGATGGAGAATTGGGTATTTGGGTTTGGTCTGGATTGGATAAGATCGAATGAGTTAAATCAATATCAATTAGCTGCATTCGCAATATACGGTTGATTGAATCGAAAAACTTGGATACATGTCAGTTTTGTCAAGTCTATTGTTTAAGCGATCCCTCAAGCATAATTTTTGTTGATGCTACATATAACAGAGGTATTCATCGTACGTTTGTGCCCGGGCAAAGGTATTAGAAAAGCTCATTTAAAAGATTGTATGAAACTCGTTGTGCGAGAAGTAGTCTCAATATTATTTATCTTCTAAGGATGTTGGTTTACAAATTAAGAATATGACATTAACTAACACCATAATCCACTTACAAAAATTTTGATATTATTTTAATTAGTCATTGCTTCCAACAGTTAACCATAGAACTAGTTATGTGACTTATTTTTGTACGTCATAACCCCTCAATAGGCTAAGTTTTGTTTAGGTAATGATAGCATCAAACATATTCTGAAATCTTACTGATTGTAAACTCAAGGGAGAAGAAGACGATTGTTTTATTAAAGTTCTTATGTTATGGGAATGAATCCATATAGTTATATGGACCCAAATTAAACAAGCCCCTTGTATTCTTTGTTCTCCTCTCCTCAACCGTTCGTTGATGGGTTGACATAACAATGCAATGTCATATTAATTATTAACATCTATCCATAATAAAGTTTACTTTTCATTAGAGATAAGAAGCAAATGGGTTCCTCAAGTGTGACTGAAAATTGCTTGACCTATAGCTTAGAATTCATTTAATTGAACCAAATCACAAACGTATATAGGGAAACTGGGTATGTTGGTTTATGATTCATTGGAGTACATGCTAGCTATATTTAATTGGTAATTTTTTAGAATTGTTATCTTGAAATGTTTATTAATTTTACTAATTATTTTTAATTGCTTTTCTGATATTATAATTTGAAAATATAGTCTGCAATTTTAATAAAAAATTATCATTTTTGAAAAAAACATAATTTTGTAGAAATTTCTAATAAAATGTGATAATTTTGGGGGATAAGCCACCTTGATTAGCGAGTAGGGCTTACATAAGTTATTTTAATAAACCCATTTTTATATGTTCACCAATATTGAATGCATGCTAGGCTTATTTGAATAGCTAGTTGGGTTTGATGTGGCCAATCATACATGCTTAAAGTTGACTTGCTAACTTTGCACCTCTATTTGTTGGTGCATATAAGGCGTAAAGATTGGTGTAAGGAGAATTTAAACCTACATTCTTGACAACAATTTTTAAAAACCTTACCAATTAAACAAGTTGGCACTCACTACTTTCAACCTCTACTTTCTCTATTGATCCTTTTCGTAAGCATTCATTGTAATTCTAGTTTATGGTCAAATCTCAACATCTTTTTAACACATAACACTTTTGATGCATACTTAGGGACACAGTTTACAAGGCAATTTTGGATCCTTAGATTTAGGCTACTTATATAGTACTCCCTTCCTCTCGTATTCATTGTTAAAAATATTCATGTTTATAGTTCCATTTTATTGTCAAAGTTCTTTTTTCTGATGACTTTTCTCTACTTTCATTGGTTGAATAATCATTTTCATAATATCAAAAGATTTTAATGCTTATTTTCATCATTTTCGAAATTTGATTATCAATATCGGATGGATGAAATATTTTTTTTAAGACCACCTATGTTTATGGTATCCTTTCCAAAAAAAATTAAAATTTTTACAGTCCAAATTGTACTATATCATATGGTGTCCCACAATAGAAGGGAAAAAAAATTGAAGCTACAATATAAATGCCACCCTAGGGGGTGTCCTGGTGGCTACATAGCCTACATAAAGTAACATAATACCATGGCGTCTGACGAAGCACCCAACAAACGCAAATTATTACGTACACACGGGAGTTTATGCTCCCGGACTATGTTAGCAACTCTAGTGTAAGCCAAGTCAACAAGGGTTTTTTTTGTGGGGAAAAAAAAATAGAACATGATAGTCTACGTATGTTTGAAACACCCAAAAAAACCAAAAAAAAAAAAAAAATGGTTGCAGTTGTAGCAATCCTGCATAAAAGTAACCGTTTAGGGAGGTTATTCTCTTTCTTCTTCTTCTTTTTTTGTTTGGGTCCAGCAGCATGCTTTTCCTTTTTTTTTTTTTCACATTTCATGGGCTCTTGAATTTATTGGGAGGTTAGTCTTTTTAATTTGCTAATGTTGGTTAGATTTAGGAAGCCAATTAATTCCCTTCTTTTTTGGGATAAACCTCACATTTTTGCTGGAATTCCATTGACAGCTTTATCTGTTGAAGAATTCATGACTGAATCCATTCTAATTAATCACTTACAGCATATTATTATAGCACTTTCTATTCATTATTCCAATTTTGTTATCATTTATTAATACCCCCATTTATATTGTATGTATCACATTTCATTTTTGTTATATTTGAGATTAGAATCAACCTCAATATCATTATAAAATTGAATATCATTATCATTTTTTATTTATTAGATTCATTATTTAGATCAGATTTTTTTATGTTTTAAAAATTTATCAGTGTTTATTGTGTATGTAAATCTAAATTGTTCACCAATTGTCAATTTGGTTATTAGACGTCTTGATAAAGTTCATTGATAGTGGGATATTTGTTCATAATCTATTGTGAGGTTGTTCATTGAGGTTATCCAATTTATTCATGTATTGTTTCCATATTGTTCACTCTTGGGTTTGAATTACTCATCGAGCCTAGTCAACTTGTTTAACATAAGTTTGAATAAAGTTCACCATAGTAGGATATTTATACACATATTGTGACATAGTTCACTGAGGGCGCCTTATTTATTCATTTATTGTTTCAATAATATTCACTCTTGGCATGTGAATCTTAATTATTCACTGAGACTGGTCCACTTGTTTATCGGATGTTTTAAAAAAGTACACTAGTAGTAGAATATTTGTTCATAATATGTCATAAGTCTGTTCATGGAGGCTACCCAATTTCTTGAATTTATTGTTTCAATAATGTTCACTTTCGAGTGTGTGAATTTGAATTGTTCACCGAGTCTCGTCAATTTATTTAGTGGGCATATTGATTAGTTCATTATTGGCAAGCAAATTCATTCCAATTGATACATAGATAAGTATCCAAGTTAATAAGTTGGGTATCACAATTTACAAATAAGAGCATATTAATGTGAACGAGTTGGAGTATCATGGTGAACAGATAAAACCATTTCAATGAACTACATCACTTTGTTCACTATGACTTCTATGACTGTTCACTCGTTTCTCGTATTCTATAGAAACTTGATTGAGCAGTAAGCAAACAAGCGAATTTGTTCTTTTGTTCTAGTACTCAAATTCCATAGTAAATTCGATACTAGTAAGATAAAGTAAACAAACTCATTCTAGGTTGTGTATAGATAATAATATCCAAGTTAATCAAATGAAAATAACAATTACAAAAAGAGAGCATGCTAATGTGAACAAGCAAGAGTATCATAGTGAGCAAATGAAACCATCCAAATGAATAAGGTGTTTGTATTTTCATTGTAGAAATAGTATTTACTTCCACAATGAACAATATAAATTGAAAGTGCTAATTGTTGGTGAAGTTTTCATGGAACCCTTTGTCATCGAATCAATTCCCTTTTTGTGGTGGCATCAGGATCGATTGTGGTAGGCTAATAGCAACTTTAACTTCATTTTGCTACTTTTTTTTTTCAAGGGCTTATTTGAATCTAACAACATTATCTCCCGTAGTCTGTTTCTCATTGGCCACAATTTTTATGCTCATGCTGAGCATTGGAAGCTTTCCATGGTTGCTAAGTTGGCTTACGCTAGGCCTGGATAAAAAAAGAGATGAGTTAGAGGGTGAGTCAATGATCTCAAAATAACTAATGAACAAAGTTAGCAGTATCATTGAACAATCTCAAGACATTGTATGAGAACAACTGGACAATCAGATAAAAAAATGGACTACAAGACTAATCATATGTCATATAATAAATGATGAGTAAAAGTTTTGGGCTCACAAATAGATTTGAACATGATCAGTGAATAACTCTGACATATGCAATGAACAAAATCGATGAACGTAACTAAAAGCAGGATCAATGAACAATGTCAACATGCAATATTGCAAAATGCCCCAGCTCAATGAACAAAATCTCAAGACATGGAACGAACAATCTAGACAATTGAACATGATGAGTAAACATGGTTTAGAAATTCAATAAGAACAAATTAATGAAACTAATCTTTGCACCTCCACTTAGAAATCAGTGATGATAACAAGGCATCTACTCAACTTGCCAAAACCTTTTAGTGTGACCAATCCAAAGATTCTAAACAGATAAGGTTTGATCAAACATTGTTATTGAAAATGGCATATATATTGCTAAACCTTTTTAAGCTCTCTCATTCTCACATATTACATCAAGATAGGCACATCATATATAGTGAACAAAATTGAGCAGTCATATTAACAATCTTTAATTCATCAGTGCACTAGCTTAAGAATGTCATATTGAAGATCACATCAATCATAAACTTTCAATGCATTAATTGTTCATCAATGTTTTTCAATGATTGCTTCATCAATTTAGAAAATGATCATGATGTGATTTTCTATTGAAAAGATCAAATTATCACACCCTAAAATAGGGAACAATGAAATAGAAATTATATAGTAATCTATTAAAAGTGTACATGCTTGTAGTATTTTAATTGTTACCCTTTCTTGGATTGATCATCCATGGCAATTTGAGCAAGAATAGAATGTTATTCACTTGTATTTTGAAGCTTTTCTTCCACTATCAATTGAGCAAAGATAGTCTCCATTAATTTGTAAGTTGTGGCAGGAAGTTTAATTTATCTACGACCATGATCGAAATTAGGTGCTAATAGAATCAGGGTAGTGAGGGAATTGTTGGGAACCGAGATTGGGGGTAAGAAAGAGAAATAGAAGCAGCAAATCAGCAAAGGAAGAAAGAAGAAGCATAAGGTGATATTGCAGTTGAATATCTATCATGGGTGCTATGGAATCGGGACTGTGTTTATACAGCAGTTTTTTTTTATACTGCCCAGCATGTGTTTGGGTGCCAAGTTAGAATTGGGAGTGTAAACACTCAGGTGTAGATAATAGGTATTGCCCAACAAAGAGGCACATCCATGTCATCAGTTCCTCTCGATACGTGTAAGGGACTCAATGGTTTTGCGCTTTCTTTCCTTTCCTCTTTCCATCTGCGCTGATAAGTTAGCAACTGGCCTCCCTACGAAAAGTATGAGAGCATTCCATTGCGTTTGCTTCTTCAGCTAAACAGATAAACTTCTTTTTGCTTTTTCCTTTTCTTCACAGAAATGGCTCTTGCTGTTACTTCTACTGCACTAGCAAACGTTCCAATTAGGTGATCAATATTTATATTTTATACTGTTTGCATATCCCACTTGATTTACTTATTTTTCATTATCCTTAATTATTGGATATGTTTTATGCTTCTTGGAAGAACAGGGAAATTCCAGGGAGCATTTTTCAAGGAAAATTGAAGAAATGCATGATTGGGGTTGGGAGTAGTAGCAAGTGCATGCAGCCAAGGGTGGGATGTCTAGTGTTTGTGAGCCACTCCCTCTAAATAGGCCACTCTATTTCCCTGGTAGCACTCCCCTTGAATGGCTTGATGGCAGGTAATTAACCCTCAGAACTTACTCTCACCTGAGTTGGTAGCTCGACCTATTATTAGAGACTTTCTAACCTATTAGTCTCAGTTCAAAAGCAATAACTTTAAAAGGAAAGCCCCATGAGTGATATATAATTCAAGTTCCAATAAAGGGCACTCACGGAGGTTATGTTAAGAGTCAATGTAGATACTATTTCTGAACCTTCAGTAGTAAGTTTAATGTTTGTTGAGTGGTTTTCTTGATAGAAATTTGAAAAACTTACATTTATATCAAAAATTTGGATCTGTTAGCGAATTGGTGACTTTGAAACCTACTAAATTCTTACTGTGTATTTTCGTTTCTTCTGTGTTTTCTGTAGTCTTCCTGGTTGTAGGAAGAAATATGACTAACCTGAATGCGGAAGCATACTGTCGGTAATATAAGAATTCTAATCCACATTAATAAGAATACCAAGCGACTACTAGAGTCGCTTTAGATTATCATGTCCTAAATCCGAGAACTAGATAGATGATGGTTCAGCCGTAAGAGAGAAATAGGATAATATGGAAGATATAATTATTCGCCTCACAACGTCTATCTAGGCTAACCCCCTTAAACCCCTTTATATAGCTTAGGGGGTAGCCAGGGTTATCGCCCTAGGCGACTTAAGCGACCGTCGGGCCTAAACCTATTAGGCCGGATTAACAACTCCTACTCGGCCACGTAGGCCGTAAAACCCATATTCTCCATGCATCACGATTCTCACGCTTCATACCAGGAATAGGACGTGTGATCCAAAAATAAGAAGTGGTATTATATTAAATTACCATCCAACTAACATAACACTTTCACGAAATACGATACCCCAAAACCATCCTAAGACATCACTAGTAGCATCTCTGATCTCTTATGCCTGATATATCATATTATTATATTCTCAACATAATCGTCTGGGCTGATATGGTGATGGTGGATCGGTTTTTCCTTAAACACTCATGAAATTTCATTTTAGCTTGACTGCTTTCTTAACGTGTTCTTACTAAACCGTATACATCGTGGTTCTTCAGAATCACATTAAAGTAGCATCATCAAGTTTTGAATTCATATCATAACTTTAAGTCAAAGGGTCATCATTCATAGGGTCACACGATGACAAGAGATAGGGTGGTCAATTGTCACTCCATGTATGGGTCGTCTTACAAGCGCACATAGTATGAGATGTGTGTCATGGCATAGCTCCCACTCAGCTGGGTACGTCACTCTTTATGCCATACGAATCATCAGTCTAGATTTTCACCCAAAAATCTAACCTGAGCCACCAGATCAACATACTGAATGTTAATCTTGACACTCAAGATTCGGCTTTTAAGGCTTCGATATGAAAACTTATTTCACACTCGACTCTCTCCAGTCTCATCTTAGTCTCACTAAGGCGGCTATATTCATTCTACTCATACACTCCCAGTGTGAGTAATCAATATTACACACCTAGTGCCAATATGATTCAGTCTCATCCTACCCGCTACTCAAGCATCAGGGCGATTGCTTATGTGACTAGGCCAATCAAAAGCCTGTGACATTTCAACATGTCTAATAGATAAATCACAAAGTATTTAGAAAAAGAACTTTCAATATTTATTTCATAAATGCTTATTACATGAAGAACGTATTCGTCATAACAAGATTCTATCTAAAAACTAAACTCTGCGAAGTCCTAGACTCAACGAATGTGCTTCGAAAGCATCTCTAGGAATTGACTTAGTTAATGGATCAACGATCATCTTGTTAGTGGGTATATACTTGATGGCAACCTCCTTTATCTTTATGGCGCCTCGCACAAAGTGATAACGCCTCTTGATGTGCTTGGTCTTCCGATGGAACTTCGGATCTTTAGCGAACTGGATGGCGGCTGTGTTGTCACATAACATCTCTACAGGATCATCAACTCTAGGAGTGAGATTAAGATCGTGGAGGAAACTCCTAAGCCACATTGCCTCATTACGTGGCTAGGCTACATGCGACATACTTTGCCTCCATGGTCGACAGAGCTATGCAATCTTGCTTCTTACTGTACCATGATATGGCTCCCCCACCCAAGGTGAACACATATCCTGTGGTTGACCTAAACTCATCCGGGTCACCACCCCAATCGGCAACTGAGTATCCTCTCAACTTAAGGTCCCCGCCTTAATATGATAGGATCAAGTCACTTGTACCACAAAGGTAGTGTATGATTCTCTTGATAGCTTGCCAATGAGCTTGTCCTAGATTGCTCTGGTAATGACTTACCAAACCAACCGCAAAGCAAATGTCTGGCCGTGTACATAACATGGCGTACATTAAGCTTCCTACGGCACTAGCATAGGGGACATTGCTCATGGCCTCCTTTTCTTTATCTGTTTTTAGGTATTGATCGAGGCTCAAGGTTAAACCCTTCTCAACTGGAGTGTCTACGGGTTTGGAATAATGCATGCGGAATCGTTCTAAAATCTTCTTAATATATGCCTCTGGCTCTTACCTAAAACTTTCTTGGAACGATTCCTGATTATTTCCATGCCTAGGACATACCTATCTTCACCCATATCCTTCATCTCAAAGACAAAGGATAACCACTTCTTAGTGGCTTTGATCATTTCCAAATTGTTTCCAGCCAGTAGTATGTCGTCAACATATAGGGTAAGGAACATAATTCCCCCGGTTGATCTTTTGACATACACACAATGGTCTTTCGAAACCATGGATAAGCCAAACGAAGTTATAACTTCATGGAATCTTAAGTACCAAGATCTGGAAGACTGCTTAAGACTGTATATGGACATTTTAAGACGACACACCTTGTCTTCTTGTCCCTTTGACACAAAACTAATGGGTTGGTCCATATAGATTTCTTCCTCAAGGCTACCATTAAGGAAGGCAGTCTTTACGTCCATTTGAAATAAAATGGGCAATCATGGCTAGGAGTAGGCGAATAGAGGCAAATCTCATCACAGGAGAGAATGTCTCTTCATAGTCTATACCTCAATTTGTGTAAACTCTTTCGCCACTAAACGGACTTTGAATTTATCGATCGAACCATCTGCCCGATATTTTATCTTGAAAACTCACTTGTTTCCAATAGACTTATGCTAGGGTGGAAGATCAACAAGTTCCCAAACCTTATTTCTTGCCATCGAGTCCACTCATCCCTCATGGCATCTATCCACTCTTTGTGGTTTGGTGAGTCAATTGCCTCTTGATAAGAGGTAGGCTCCTCAACTTCCAAAGGAGTGCATAGGAATATTTCCTCTTCGATTTGGAAATATCATCGAGGAATTCTTCTACGCTCACTCCTTCGGAGCCTGGGGCATTCATTGTTTAACTGCCTAGGTGAGGTCTCCCTCCTCCTTTCTCTAAGAGGTGTGGGACCCTGAGCATGTGGAGAGTTGCTCCCACTATCCCTTTGGGGCATGGGATCTTAAACATGTGAACTAACTGCATGTTCAGGAACTGGAGATTGAGGATAGACCTCACTCGCAGGTTGACTTTCCTTATTTATAAGAGATCGAGGATGAATCTCATTCTTCTGGGCAAGCAAGTCTCCCTCATTCCCTTCAGATAGGGGAGGCATACCATCTTCGGTGACTTGGTTAGAATCCAAATTCTTCCTCTCACCGAATAATGATTGGATGTTTTGCTGTAACTCATACAGTTCGACATCCTTCTTGACTTCACCAATGGTTGGAAACTCATCCTTGAGAAAATCGACATTGCGGGAATCTATTTCTATCATGCCACCATTTGGGTATTCTCCGTACATCACATATCCTTTTGATTGAGTGAGATACCTAATGAACACCATTTTGGTGGCTCTTGGACGAAGTTTTTCATGTTTATGGGTTGGGTTATGCACATAGCCGGCCAAACCCCATGGGTGTAAATGGTCCAAGAATGGCTTCTTACCAAACCATAACTTATATGGTGTGGTAGGTACACTCTTGCTTAGCACACGGTTGAGAATGTAGGCTGCCGTAAGCAGCGCATCCCTCCAAAAACTGATTGGTAGGTTAGCATGTGTCATCATTGACCTGACCATGTCAAGCAATGTACGATTCCTACGTTTCGCAACACTATTCTATTATGGGGTGCATGGAATCATTAGCTATCTTTGTATACCTTTTTCCTCACACAACTCCTTGAACATATCAGAGAGGTATTCACGACCTCGATCAGTTCGAAGGATCTTAACCCTACGTTCTAATTGAGTCTTTACTTCCGCTACGAAGCGTTTGAACACATCAAGTGCCTCGTAGCGACGAGATAATAGGTACACATACCCATATCGTGAATAATCGTCTATGAGAGTAATGAAATAGATAGCCCCATCTCATGCTTTAACGTTCATGGGTCCGCATATCTCTGAGTGGATTAATTCTAAAGGATTAGACATTCTCGAGGCCTTACCGAAAGGCTTCATTGTTGCCTTTCCAGCTAAACATGACTCACATCTAAGCAACTTAACCCTAGTGAGTCGGTCTAGGAGACCTTTTTTAGCTAGCCTATTTATCCTATCTTGGCCCACATGGCCAAGTCTAGCATGCCACTTAACAGATTCAGAATTGGAGTCAAATTATAAAACATAAGCAGAGGATATATTATCATAATTATCATCCAAATCCAAAATAATGAAATCTTCTTTTAAAGTTGCTTGACCAAACAAATCGCCATTGTAGAACCAATCTAAACCATCTGGACGAAAACCAAAAGTAAAACCTAATATTACTAAAGAAACATAAGAAACTAAGGAGCATCGCACCCCAGGTGCATAGAGGGCATCATGAAGAAGTAGCTTGTTTCCTCCACGGAGTTTGAGCTGGTATGTTCATACTCCAAGGACATCTTCTTCACTGTTGTTCCCCATTACGACAGTCTGTGAACCCACCGGGTTGCGATGGAACTCTACGAATCCAGCCCTATCCTGAACTATGTGCTTTGTTGCTCCCGTGTCTACAATCCATTGAGGAAGAGAGTTAGCAACGAATGTATGGAAACAAACATATAATTCAGAAGTTTTAATGGAAGTAGGTACCTTGGCTGGCTCAGGACAATCCCGAGCAAAATGGCCTTTCTTTCCATAGTTATAGCACTTCACACGTGCTATATCCTTAGCTCCATTGCCCTTAGCCTTATGCTTCTTGACAACACCAGCATTGGAGTGAGAGTTCTGAGGAGGACAGGGGCCCTTCTTAGGTTTCTTACCACGATAAGGTTTCCTACCCTTAGGCCCCGATCATTTGGCAATGAATGCCACACTAAGAGACGCATATAACTTTAAATGCTCCTCCTCCATTTCGAGGTGTTTGGAGATTGCCTCGAAAATCTTGATGTGCTCACTGTGTGTTATGAATACTTTAAAACTCTTCCAATGTTCATTATCATTGGGAAGAGCCCTAATCACATTCAGGACTTGTTTTTCCTCAGACCTCTTGCCCTGCAGCCTTAAGGTCTCGAACCATAGCACTCATAGTTCGAAGGTGTTCGGAGATACTACGACTGGAGTCAATAGTATATTGCATCCATTTCAGCTATAAGGTATGCAACCTTGCAGCAAATGTCTACCCGAACCTAACCTTAAGCTGTGTCCACATGTCCTTAGCAGTGTGGAAACGTTCAAACTCACCCAGGAGATCGTCCCACATGCAAGATAGCATAGTATAGTGTGCAAAACGATCGCATTTGAACCATGCTTGGTATACTTTTAGGTTTTCTTTGTACTGCCCAGTTGTAGTAATATCTCTACCTTATTCATCTTTTTCAACCGGAGGAGCCATGGAGGAGGTCAAGAGGTCCAGTATGTCATCATTATTTAAGTAGAACTAGACTTTTAGATGCCAGACATCATAATTCGAACCATTTAGTTTGTCATTAGATTGCATACAACCTATCATGTTTCTAGCTGCCATATCTGAAAGTATATACTTATTTGTTAGACATATTGTTTTAATAATTAAATTATCAAGAAGGCCCCTCACTCATAATATACGTTCGAAAATTTCGTTAAGCTCATAATCATCACGTATAGATATGAACTTTGGAGTTCCTCTAGTTTAATTATTAACTTATCTTCGTTGAGTTTTCTTAAAGGTTTTGTTAAACTAATTAACATTTTAATTCAGTGAATATCACGAAGATATTTACTTTTAATTACGTAAATATATATTCAGTTAATGTCTATGAAACTAATTCATTTAACACAACTTCATTTTTGTTTTAATATATATAACACAAAGTTATATAATCAACCTCAAAATATCATACCATAACCAATGATAATATGAGAATAAGGTCCAAAAATACAACTTATAACAAAAATAATGGCCATTTCCAATATATAAAACAAATTTATATGAACATGGGAGCAATATTCTATATTCCAAACCAAATCAAAATTGTCCCCAAATAAAACAGTCCAAACATTTTTGGGCCAAACAAATAAGAAACAGGACCTCATCTTTCGGGTCAAGTAAATATTTCTGAGCCAAAAACAAAAACGGCCCAAAAGAAAACCGGTCCAAAAACCCAAAAAAAAAATTAGGCGACCAAAAAAAAACTTAAAAACCGGGGGGGAGGGGGCACCTTTTATAAGTGAGTGAACTCACTTACCCCTCCAAATCCTAATCCTAATATGAGTCTCTCTCTATCTCTCTTCTTCTTGGTGTTCCTCTGCCTGCCTCGAATTCTCTCTCCACTCTCTTTGACCTCTTTGCCCATCTCTATCTCTCTAGCTCTCCCAGTGTCGTGGCCATGGAAATGGGGCACTAAGCTCCTTCCTTGCCACCATGAGCACGGCAGCCGCCGCCGCTGGTCTGAGTTTTCTTAAAAAAAAAAAGAACACCCAAGTGATGCAAAAAACCACCGCCGACGCTCATGAGCCTTGATCTACACTAATTCGGCGAGAACCGAGGGTACCATGGTGTAGATCGGCCTAATCTGAGCCTAAGGAAGACATCCATGCGCCAGATACGCCACTAAGACGGTGGCACGTGGTCTCACGTGCCTCTTGAAATGGTGTTTTCCGACTCCGTTTTCTCAAGGTTGCGTAGATTGGCGATGAAGAGGGGCTTCGGGAGGAAGAAGATCGTGAAACGACCTTCGTCGGTAGCGCGTGACGCTCAGGCACCACCCCTTCCATGGTGTTTGTCTAATGGGTATGGTTCGGCTCACTCATTTCCGTTTTCCACCCGTTCTTCCTTTTTTTTGGGGGGGGGGTTTAGGCGAGGTCAAGTTTCAGGTAGAGGGAGTTTAGGGTTATGGGTCTAGACTTGACAGAAGTGTATGTCTAGGGCTAAATTATTTCATATTCAACTGCATATATCAAGAATTTTGTCTTCAAGATTTTGACTAAACATTCAATCTTTAGTTGACAGGTTTTATAGATGCATAATTAAAGACAACTTCTTGACTATAAATAAACATGCTTTCTAGGTTGTCATGGACTAATCATGAAAAATTAGTTGGTTGCAGACAAGCCATAGATCCAGTTTTGCACAACCGTACTTAATTATAGAATTAAGCCTTTCAGAACGCACAAAAGCATGTCCAGATTGATTCAGTAGCATGATTGCACGCATAAAAAAAAAAATAGGCATATGTATTCTTGAATCTGATTCTTATGATTACACTCAGTAATATAAAAATTCACGTTTTCTGATTGGATAATGGTGATGATTAACCAACTAATCATGCAACTCGCGTAATAATCTGGGCAGAATTAATGTATAATTCCATAATTTGTATGAATTTACAAGCGATCTGGAAAAACATGGTGTAATCTGTATTCTGAACGCATACATAGAAACATGCTATGAATTGGCACAATTACGAAAATTAGGCAATTAATCATATGAACGAGCATGCTTTAACAAATCAGATCATTAACCTATTAATCGGGACTAATTCGAATAGTTTTAGGCTCTGATACCACTGTAGGAAGAAATAAGACTAACATGGATGCAAAAGTATACTGTTGGTAATAGTCCATGTTTATAAGAATACTAATCCATATCAATAAGAATACCAAGCGGCTAATAGAGTCGTTTTAGGTCATCACGTCTTAAACCTGAGAACTGGATAGATGGTAGTTCAGCCGTGAGAGAGAAATAAGAGAATATGGGAGATATAATTATTCGCCTCACAGCGTCTATCTAGGCTAACCCCTTTAAACCCCTTTATATAGCTTAGGGCGTAGTCAGGGTTGTCGCCCTAGGCGATTTAAGTGGCCGTCGGGCCTAAACCTATTAGGCCTGATTAACACTGGTGATTTTGGCTTTGACCCTCTTAGATTAGATATGAATTTTTCATCTAATTATTAATACCAATGGATAATTCAAAATTACCGGTGCACCTTTATGAATTACAGTAAAAATAATCTAGCAGAATTTAATTACAGGGTCTGACCCTGAGCTGCTAAGATGGTTTGCACAAGCTGAGCTGCTGCACAGCAGGTCAGCAGGTGGGCAATGGTGGCAGTGGCTGGAATCCTGATCCCTGAATCGCTTGAAAGCTTAGGCTTCAATGAGGATTTCGATTGGTTCAATGGGTCCCGGGAGTACTTTGCAGACCCCACAAGGCTCTTCGTGGTCCAACTAGCTCTAATGGGCTGGGCTGAGGAGTGAAGATGGGCTGACTACTTGAACTCAGGGTGTGAGAACATCGAGCCCAAACTGCCTCACAAGAAGAACCCGAAGCCGATGTGGGGTACCTGGGTGGGCTGTGGTTCGACCGGTTGAATTGGGGGAGAGGGTCACCGGAGCCTATGATGGCACTTAGGACAAGGAGATCAAGAATGGGAGGCTTGCTATGTTAGGCTTTGTTGGGTTTTATTTTTAGGCTATTTATCCAGGGGAAAGTCCTCTTAAGAACCTCTCTAGGCACATTGCTAATCCTGGTCATTGCAACATATTCACGATAATGCTAGTGTTTTGTGCATCACTTTTAACCACAAAAGCTTACTAAACTCTCCCCGAGTTCGACTCTTCTCCCTTTAAAACAAGTACGTTTTTTGCACAGCTTCGGGTGCTTATATTTGATAAATCTTGTCTTGTTGTAGGCCTTATCTTTGCATTGATGCTCTAAGCTTCCAAGTTACTGAAGGAGCATAGTTCACTGCATATGTACATGGAGGGGGAGGGGGAGGGGGAGGGGGAACATTTGCACTAGGAACCAACAAAAAATATGTAATTCCTACTGCAAGTAATTGACTGATTGATTGCTATATTTGGTTAATCAACTTTGTTTTGCCAATAATTTAAGCAGTAGTAAATTAAACTTAGATCGAGACACAATGAAATTTAAGCAATGTAAATGAGAGAGAAAGGTGCAGAACAAGTTTACAGTCAACAAGTTTTATTAGAAGTTGAATTTGTTGGAGTTCTAATTCAATATGACAGTATCTATGTCTACTGGGTTTACATGGATGATGAAAGATATAGATGCAGTTATAGCTATACTTGTTTACCCTACTGAGTTACTTATATACTTATAATAAGTTGGACAACATTTTGATCAAAGAGAAAAGGATTGGATTAATTATGTGCACATTAGTTTGAACTTAAACGGATGATTTATTTTGGATAGAATTTATTTTTATCTTTCAGGTCTTTTTTTTAAATCAGAGTCGCGCTACTATTGATCCTTAAAAAGATAGAGCTCTTCCATTACAGATTTTATCTATTCAAAAGACTTGAACTCTAAATCTTACTTAAGGGGAACAAATATTAAACTATTTGGATCAAGATGTGTTGGATATGATTTATTTGATTGATATTATCTCAATCGTAGAGATTATGTGGAATATCGTGATTGATTATTTGATTGACAGCATAAAGGATCTTATATAATCATTTGATTGATATCTTGAGCGGAACAAGTGTTAAACCACTTGGACCAAGATGTATTAAGTTTTAGTGTTTAGTAATCCAGTAGTTGGACTAGTACTTTAAGTAACACTTAGCATTCCAAGCAATATTTCTGAAAAGCTAAGAATATTAACTATTTTGGCAACCAAAAGTAAGATTTTATAATTTTTTCGCAAAAAATACCCTTTGGGGATTTTATCTTTCGAAATTGTCTATATCTTTTTATGTCAACTTATATTAATCAGCTAACCCAATAACTAAATTCACCGAGCACATTTTCTTCAACTTCTTATCTACACAACTATCCGCCAACAGTTAATTAGAACAATTATCCGCTACCTAAACAACTATCTACTATTTAAATAGTTAGTTGTACTAAACAAGTTTAATTTTGACAAATAAATATTTGATTAGATAAATCTTACACGTGATAATATATATGCGATGTATACTTGCCATTTGAAATACTGCAACAAACAGAAATGGCTGCTCACAAATGAAAACTAATTTCAACGATTTGAAATAGGTTTTAAAGCTTCGTAATAGCAGCTAATATCTAGCCAATTGAAAATGGCCTTATTTGGAAGATTTGATCTCAATGGCCAGTGAAACATTTTCTACCTGTAAATACAAGCTGTTGCATGCTGAAGCATTCATTGAAGCAATTGGGGTAACACAAAGAATTTACACTTGCAATCATGTCAATCATCTCACAAGCCTATACACTTGCAAGCTATTTTGGAAGAACGAGGAACATATTTGAAACAAATTCATCACATCTCAACTTTTCACACTTATTGACTTGATTACTATGGAATCGCGAAATTACAAAGATTGCATTTTTATAGATTCAATTGAATGAATTTGGAATACAATCTCTATGAATATAAAATCCTCTGATTCTTTCTCTTTTAAAGATGGATTTTTCTAACCCCTGAATCAAAAGGTATAGGGGCCTATTTGTAGGCAAGTCTCCCCATTGAAAGTTAAGATGGGCCTTGACTTGAGTTTTGGGCTTTAACATGGATTTTGGGCCTTTCGATCAGGCTTTACCCTACGCTGCTTTGACTTTCGTTTGTTTTGACTTTGACTTTGATTTTGACTTGGGAGTCTCCGGGCTTGGCCCGAGCACTGACTTGGAAGTTACCTCGAGCTTTGACCGGACGTTTGACTTGAGAGTCGTTTTGACATTTGACTTCTGAGTTGATGTAGGTCTTAACCTTTGACTTTGACTTTGACTTTGACTTTAACTTTGACTTTTACCGCATTTTGACTTGGACGTCATTCGGGTTTTAGGTCGTGATTTGACTTAGTAGTCATCTTGAACTTAGGTTTGGGCTTTGACTTGAATTTTGACTGAGCCTGGACTTGGAAGTTATTTGGGCTTCATCTTGAGCTTGACTTGTGAGTCTTTTGAGCTTGACTTGTGAGTCTTTGGATTTGATTAAACTAATTAATAGGGTTGACCCAGTTAACTAATTTAATTTTATTTTGGTGCGGCACGAATAAATTTTTAGTGCCTACCAATTGCCCCCTCGAGACAAGGTCACATGTATGACTCGTCGTTTGAGCGTGGCTGACGTCTCGATTTTTTTGAAACATGTCATTTTAGGCGCCACATTTTTTTTAGGTGTACCAAGCCGCCACTTATATTGCAAGGACCCAACTATTCACGTCCTATGTTATCTAACCCTTGTCCGTCCAACTTGTTAGATTGCCATGTGACGTGCAAAATTTATATTATGGCCCTGCAGTGGGTCACCTCAAAATTATGCAACGGTTGAATTGCATGCACTCTTTGGGTGGATCATACTGTCAGTTCAACGATAGTTGAGTCACCCAATGGTGATGTGAGAGGGGAATCCAAATTGCAAAAGGGTGCCTTGGGAAATACGAGGTCCGCGAAATTGCAAAAGAGCTTGGCGAAATATGGAGGCCAATAAATTGCAAACGGCCACAGCGATGGCAGATTCATTGTTTATACGGGGCGAGCACGCCTTGTTCTTTGGTAGACACCAAATTCTGGGGTTGGACACCTCTGCGAGTTCACAGGAGAGGCTTCATCTTCATCGCTGCGGTGATGCTCAATCAAATCTTCAAAGAGAAAGCCTTTCCTTGAATGATCCCGGGGTCTCCAGACCAAATCAACCTGCGATCTTCATCTTTTTCCCCTCATTTTCCCTCTCCTCATTTTCGCACGCCCATGGCCGTAAACTGAGCAAGCATAAAACGCTATAAATAGATAGGGAGGAGAGAGAAAAATGAACTGGAAGCTGTTAGTGGTCGGAGAAGAGGTTGCTGGAGACGTCCATGAGGACAAACAGTTTGTCGTGACCGGGCATCAAGTAGGCGGAGGTGCCAAGGGTGCTCATATGCAATGCACAGAGAGAAGAGCACAGAAACTTGACGCCATTACTAACCTTTCCAAGCACAAAGGCGTCCCTGAGGAGCTTCCCTTCGTTTACCGGGAGATGTAGAAGAACTTGATTTACTTCCAAAGTAATGAACAGAAGTGTAAAGCTGTTAAATTGCTGGAGCTTGAGAATGCACTCCAGGTGTTCGATGATTTGATTATGTGAGCTCTTAAGTGAAAATTCTCATCTTTTTTTTCATCGAGCTTTTTGTTCTTACTCTGCATCTCACAGTAGAGATTTTTTTTTGCGCAAATTTGATTGACGACGATTGCTGCATTGGGTATGATGATGCCGGTGGATTTTTGGCTTCTTTGCTGATGAAAACACTGTTATTCTTAGTTGAGGACACCATTGTTGAGGTTGTGGAGCTCTGATCAATGTGTATTAGTAAGAGTTTTATCCAATTTTTATGCCTCCTCTGGGATTCTGTATTATGCACTCTAGGTGTTTGATAGAATGGCTGAATTTTTTTTTTTTTTTTTGGGGGGATTTATGCACGCCAGGTGTTTGATAGAATGCCAGGTGTTTGATACATTATCCTTGAATAAGGGGTCCGCGGACAGCTCTGAAGGCCATATCTGCTTTTTGGACTTTAGGGTGTTGAGTAACCCTGCTGATCTTGTGTCATAGCACCAGACCAACATGTAGGAGTCCTCAACAACAGTGACGGCATGGATGCCTTTGAAGAAAATCATTTCCAAGTGAAAATTTCTCAATTTTTTTTTTTTGAAATTAAATTCTTGGATATGAATCTCACTTGTGATGTCCTAGTACCATATAAGCTCTGGCTGTATCAACTGGTGAAGCACCAATTTCATTTTGGACTCTAGCCCGTAGAAAAGGAGTTGGGCTTGCTGACTGAAATTTGTCTAATTCTTCTTCAACATCGCTGAAACCTTTTGCTTTCCATAAGATGTCTCTGTTGCAGGATTCAGGGCAGATTACTTATCTCTCTCTTCACTGTTTGCATATTGGGACCCATGCTATTATTTAGCACCGCTGCTATTGTTTATTTTCTTCCTTTAAATATGAGAATCAAGTCCTTTTGTTTTTTTTTTTTTTTTTTGGGTGGATTGGGTAGCCGATACACATCCAAATACCAACCTTTAGGAATAAAGGCAATAATTTTCTTTTGTTTTTGTTGCTCTTACGGCGAAGTTGGGTATAGAAATGAAGAATTTCTTCCTGCTCATTTAGTCTTATACCGCTTGCTTGTAACTTCGCCTTTATTGAAATTTACAATGTTGCATCTTGAAGGGCTTGCCATTTGTTTTAATGACCATGAGCAATGAAGATGGTAACTTTGACTGAAATGAGTCCAAAGGAAGCCACTTCATTACCTTGAAAAGTCTTCTTATGCCTGCTTGTGCTGTTGTAACGTCGCATTTATTTATTGTTGCACTTTTCACGTATCGCGACGTCATGCTCACTTGCTGAAAGATCGCATTTTTTTTTTGTCGCTTATGCCCATTATTTTTTTGAATGCTGAGACCCCTTTTTTCGTTGCGCTTGTATCGTTGCTTGTGCAGGTTGATGAGCCATTTGAAGAACCACTTGTGACACGGTTCGCCATTAGACCATCGGCCTAGAACGGATACTGATACACATGAAAGCAGTACGAAGGCTTGAAGAACCACTTACGACACGGTTCGCTGCTTGACTTTGGGCCTTGCATGAAAGTGGTACGAAGACTTGAAGAACCATTTGCGACACGGTTCGCTACTTGGCTATGGGCCTTGAACAAATACCGATATGCATGAAAGTGGTATGAAGACTTGAAGAACCACTTGTGACATGGTTCGCTACTTGGCCATGGGTTTTGAACGAATACCGATACGCATGAAAGTGTATGAAAACTTGAAGAACCACTTGCGACACGGTTCGCCGCTTAGCTTTGGGTCTTGAATGGATACCGATACGCATGAAAGTAGTATAAAGCAGCGAGGAGCAACTGGGCGGCAGAAAAGTGATGTCTTTGATCTCTTTTCTTTCATGCCCCCTCCTTTGTTGTGTGATGTTTTTTGACTGTACTTGGTGATTTGCTGAAACTGCCTACATGCTTATAGGTACTTGCAATTCCTAATGAGATTAAGTTGTTACATAGTTTAACTAAGCATTCTTTTTTCATTTGTTTTGCCATTCACAGTTTATACTCTTGCAGGTCAGGAGTGGTACAAAGATTTTTGTTTGAGTGAACAGTTTATACTCTTATTCGGGAGCCTTCCTTTTTGAATGTGTGTGTGAACAGATTAGACTCTTGTTTCGGAGTCTTCTTTTTTTCCTTTTTTTTTTTGAGTGCGTGAACAGTTTAGACTCTTGTTCAGGAGCCTTCTTTTTTTTGAATGCGTGTGAATAGTTTAGACTCTTGTTCAGGAGCCTTCTTTTTTTGAATGTGTGTGTGTGAACAGTTTAGACTCTTGTTCGGGAGCCTTCTTTTTTTCTTTTTTTTTGAGTGCGTGAACAGTTTAGACTCTTGTTCAGGAGCCTTCTTTTTTTAAATGTGTGTGTGAACAATTTAGACTCTTGTTCAGGAGCCTTCTTTTTTGCTTTTTTTTTTTGAGCGTGTGAATAGTTTAGACCCTTGTTCAGGAGCCTTCTTTTTTTGAATGTGTATGAACAGTTTAGACTCTTATTCAGGAGTCTTCTTTTTGAATGTGCGAACAGTTTAGCCTCTTGTTGGAGAGTTTTCTTTTTAAATGTGAACTTTGGGTGTGTCTTTTTTTTTTTTTTTTTTTGATGAACAGTTTAAGCTCTTGTTCAGGAGCGAATCAAGCCTTTTTTTTTGTGGTGGTGAACAGTTTAGGCTCTTGCCCAGGAGCTAATCCAGCATTTCCTCAAGGGAGGGCGTCGACCTCTTGGCTTGCATCGCGGTTGGAAGAAAGTTGTTCTTCTTCCTTAGTGCTTTCTTTTGAATTGGCCTTAGCTCCAAGGTCAGTGAGAATTAGGACGTGCCTCTTTATTTTCAGCGAGTCATCCACCTTCACATCCAAAGTGGAAACACGATTCATGCGTGAAGGAATTGAATTTTGGACTTCATTTGTTTTGCCGAGGCGGCTAAACACCGCATCTCTTTTTTGTGAGAGCAGCGCACTTGATGACGTCTCGCCTATCTTGATTCTGGTGGAGACTAAGGGTTTAGGTTGCTCATCCTTCTTCAACCTATGAAAGACAGAGGGCTTCTGGATTTTACTCTTTCCAATACTTCAAAACACAGAAAGGCGTTGGTGCGACGTTGACGGCAGCAACCTATCGAACACCATCGTTTTGGGGTTGGTCTTGGCATTTTCACCCTCATTATCATCAACCTCTTCCGTTGTGATGTATTATGGAGGGTTTGCTTGTCCTTACGTCATCCCGAAATTCTTACAGGCTGGTGTGGTACGTAGCTAAGACCAACTTTAAGCATTGCAGTGTTGCCCCCTTAACTTTGTATGACCTTTTGCATGCTGTCAAGTCTGTAGGGCTTAGCTTCGATTACATGCCCCAATGATGTTGGCTAGCTGAAGTCATAGCTGGACCTCTTCATTAACTTGTGCGCATTAGGATCACGCCCATCACTGATGCGCATCTTTGACAGCTCACTTTCTTCTTGAAGCGCCTTTAGAATAGGCAACAAAACCAGGGAGAGAAACCTTCGTCAATTTACTTGGATTCACCCTATGAACTGCAAGCACACCCTTTTCTTTAAGAAAGAGCCAACTAGCCTCATCAACCTTGCATTCAACCTTGGTTGAGCCTTTAGGATTTATACATTCAGGAAATGGAGATTCTCCATTCTTGCGACGGAACTTAGGAATGTACCTAAGGACTGGCGCCGCTAGATTTGCCGCTACATTTACTTGCTTGACGGACGAGACTGAAATTGTCCTCTCATTCTCTTCTTGCCGTAGTTGTTGTGGCTTGATGCTGCCATCACCACTTTCTTCAAGAGGGACACTCAGCTCTTCATTTGTTTCGTCATTGTCAAATTCGAAATATGAGGTTGTGTAGACAACCACACTATCAAAGAAGCTCATCGTGAAGTATTCTCCTGAGGCCTCTTGTGCTTCAGTGAGATTTATTTCAGAATCTAACTCATCAGCCTCTTGCACCGTGACGTAGCCAACTTCTGTCATTTCATCCAAATCTAAAATGATTCTTCCTTCCTTAGCCAGTCGCATGATGCGCTCCTTGAGTGTAACGTACTTTTCAAGAGGATGACTAACGATTCTATGGTATCGACAGTATTTGGGGTCGGCGGTCCTCCCAACTTCCTCTGGATGCTTTGGCTCGGGCAATTCAATGACACCCTTCTCGAGCAAGTCATCTAGCATGCCTGAAAAATCTGAGTCGGAAAATGGACACTTCTTTTCCTAAAGCTTTTTTAGTGTAGGACGCTTCTTTATCGCAACCTTGAACGACGGGCTCTTCCTGCCCTCTAGTTTTGGCTTTCTCATAATCTGAATTGGCTGACTTGTAAAGGTGGACATCGCTCATTTAGTTGTGCTCTTAGAAAAGTTAACATTCTTCTCGAATTCAACTTTGTCCTTCCTTGATTCGGTAGAATAGAAGGAGTTGGCGCGATGACTAGCTATCATTATCTCCATGTCATGCGCCTTGGTCACCAATTCTTGGAAAGTCCTAGGTTTGCTCATTCGTAGGACGTACAGCATGTCCCAGTGCATGCCTTGGGTGTACATTTCAACGACGGACGCTTCAGACAGCCGATCCTTGCACTCAAGGCTAAGTGCACGCCAGCGATTGATGTAGTCAAGAACTGGCTCATCTTTCCACTGTTTTATGTTGGTCAACTCAGTCATGCTGACAACGCACTGAGTGCTGTGGAGCCTGTTGAGGAACTCTTGCTCCATTTGTTCCCAGCTGTCAACGGACTCATGCTCTAGATCGGTATACCAGTCAAAGGCAATACCTTTCAATGTCCTGATGAACTGTTTCACCATAAGGTCGCCGTCAGTCCCAGCATTGTTGCATATCTCAATGAAGTGTGCGACATGCTGTTTTGGATTGCCTTTCCCATTGAGTTGCTGGAACTTGGGGGGTTGGTAACCATCGGGCATGCGAAGAGCATCAACCCTCTTAGTGTAAGGCTTGGTGTATAGGTGAGTTCTGCACAAACCTTCACCTAGCTGCGCCTTAACATCATTTGCTATCAAGTCTTGGATTTGCTCAATGGTCATTAATCCAGAGGACTTGACATATTTAGGGATAGCGCCTTTCTTTGACTGCTTTTCGCTGTCAGAGGTTTCAGTGTGGATGGACATTTTTTCTGAGTCATCAGTTTCTGAGTCCTTTGTGGAAAATTGAGCTGGCCATTTTCTAACTTCCTGGTCAACTTGGCAATCTTTCTTCTCGAAGCTTGATGCGCACTTCCTTTTCTTCGTTGTCCCTGGTGAGTTTTCTAGGATGGCCTTCAGGTTAGCCATCTCCTCTTCCAAAGTAGTTGTGCCTGTCATCATGGCTGACATGGCAACAGTTTTGGAGGACTCAACTTCAGTATCTAACATGTGCGCCCCCTTTGGTGAGCACGAGGAAAAGTTACTGCTGTAGTAGTCTTCAACCTCGCAGATTGAAGATTGAAGCTGAGGGTTTTGAATTTCACTCATCCAAGATGACACCTTTTGCTGCGTCTTCACGTTTTGGAGTTTGGATGGGGGCGGCGTAGTTTGCCATGGAGCAGTCAGCGCAGCAGCTTTTGCCATACTCCTGATCTTCATTGCGCACGCGTGCTGGCTGGAAGTGACGCTCGTTCCATAGGATATGCGTGAAAGAGAACCTGTGCTCTTCTTCTTCGAAGCTTGTGCGGCAACGTTCTTTGTAGCCATGTCTTCATTGAAGAAGATGTTCTTGTGACTTGAAAGTCTTGATCTTTTAAGAGAAAGAGATGAGAGGTAGAGATGTCCCATCAGGCGTGTCAAATTTTGTAATCGTAAAATTACAACGATTGAAATTTTTATAGATTCAATTGAATGAATTTGGGGTACAATCTCTATGAATACAAAATTCTCGGATTCTTTCTCTTTTAAGGATGGATTTTCCTAACCTCTGAATTAAGGGGGTAGGGGCCTATTTATAGGAAAGCCTCCCCCTTGAAAGTCACGATGGGCCTTGATTTGGGTTTTGAGCTTTGACCTGAGTTTTGGGCCTTTCGATCAGGTTTTACCCTAGACTGCTTTGACTTTCGTTTATTTTGACTTTAACTTTGACTTGGGAGTCTCCTAGGTTTAGGTCGAGCATTGACTTGTAAGTGACCTAGAGCTTTGACCAGATGTTGACTTGAGAGTCGTTTTGATGTTTGACTTGTGAGTCGATGTAGGTTTTGACCTTTGACTTTGACCTTTGACTTTGACTTTGACTTTGAGTTTAACCGCACCTTGACTTGGACGTCGTTCAGACTTTAGGTCGTGACTTAACTTAATAGTCGTCTTGAGCCCCGTTTTGGGCTTTGACTTTTGACTGAGCTTGGATTTGGAAGTCATTTGGACTTCATCTTGGGCCTGACTTGTGAATCTTTTGGGCCTGACTTGTGAGTCTTTTGGGCTTGACTTGTGAGTCTTTGGGCCTGATTAAACTAACTAAAAGGGTTGGCCCCGTTAATTAATTTTATTTTATTTTGGTACGGTACGAATAAATTTTTAGTTCCTACATACTACTCTAGTTGTGTTATGTTGTTATTACTATCTAAGGGTCATATTGGGGTTGTTTAAGCAATTCACGTAATCCTTTATTGGAAAAATGTTCATCCTTTTTTTTATTAAAGTGATCATTGTAAGTTTTCTTTTGTCGAGTTGGGTTGATTAGTCGGAGTGCCGATTATCCGAATAGAGACCTAGCATTATGAGGCCAACTTGAAGACGAGACGACTTGCAATGTCCTAAAGTTCTAATTTATTTTATTTCTAATCTTTGATCTAATTGATGCAGTAGATTTCCCAATCGGATACTAGTATCGTATCTATTGGAAGAACTACAAGGCGCAAAATAGTGAGATTAACCGTTCCAACTTAACAGGTCCAACTTTTATTGCAAGAGTCAAAATTGATTATCAACTATACATTATGAAATTAACAACTTGGGCACAATGAATGCCATTGCGAATTAACTCTAAGCTTATCTTTGTGTAAGATAATTGGCATTTGAAAGCAAAACATTTTCGAATAGTGAAACAAAGCTCAATAATACCTACCCATAACAATTAAATATGATTTAAATTTGTTTTAAACATGTTTGGGGGTGAGAGGGAAGGAAATTCAAACAATTCGAAAACATTAAGTTCCTATCCAGCTAGAACCATCAATCAAATCCTTTTTCTTTCTATTATACTACTAATTAACCATATTCATTGTATTGGCAAGTGGCCCCATTGATTGGGGTAGGGGTGTTCAATCGGTCCACTGATAGTGACATTGATTTTGTTTTATTATGTAGTTTTACTAAAATTTCCTTTTTAAATTTTCAAGAATGACCTTTTGACTTTCATTTAATATTTGTTAATTTCCGTTTAGTATTTTTATTCTTCTTCGCTCTCATAGTCAGTATAGTAAGTTATCTGTGAGTCATTAATATTCATATCGGGTTGAAACCAAATAGCATATTCAAATGTGAGTTCTAACAAAGCTATGTTATTTCTAATTAAATTCATAGTTATTGGGTGTACACTTTTTGGTAAAGTGATTAAATAATTTAATCTTGCTCTATAATGATTTAATAAATTTTGTCTTATACTTCTTTTCGTACAGTCAAACGATCTAAGGAAATCTCATGCTCTATCTTGTATATAGTTAAATTAGGTAAATTAAAACTTTGTCCTATTAGGTAGTCTCCTTCATGATTTAATCTAGAGTTAGACTATAGCTTACTCTTTAGATAACTCATATGTAGCTATTATAAATGTGGGGCACCATAGATTTTGTCACTCAGTTTAGCCATGTGCATGTGGCTTTTAGCTAATGATTCTAAGTTTATGACTTGAAATTGATTTATAATTTTGTATGTAAGTAGGTGAGTCACAAGTGTCCTTGGTAGGGTCAATATGTTGGTAGGTGAGTTACAACTCTTAAATGTCCTAGGTTATTTTACTTGATATTGGTGAATTTAATTAGTTGGTGACTTTAACCCGTAGGATTTGATTAGTTGATTAGCTCTGATACTATTAATATAAGGATTTGGTAATTTTTTGTAGAAAAAGATTTAAAACTCTGTGTTGAGAAAACATATTTGAATAAAGAATAAATTAAAACTGGTTCATTTTTTTGGTTCAATTTTTTTAGAAATGGTACTCCCAAAGTAATAAATCAAACTATCAATAAGCAAAATCAAAAATTTATACCTTCTTCTTTCTCAGAGACTTTTCTAGAGATATGTCGTTTTTTCAGTCTGCCGCCACGCCCTTCCTCTTCACGGGCCTTACTGGACTTACTTCAACTTACAAACTATTTCTCTCCTCTTAAGAATTTTGAAAGAATAAAAGTACAAATGTGAGAGATTTCTTGGAGATAATTCTATTATTACTTGATTTCTCAGGGAAAGAGAAATTAGAACATGATAGCAAGCAGATAACTATTTGGGTGATCTATCCTTCGCCCAAAATGTTTATGCCTTCTCTTTTTAAGATAGTCCTATTTATAATGCATTATAGATAAGTTTTCTCTGCTAAAGTTCTTACAAGGAGATAACTAGATAAGGTGATCCAATGATATCATACTAAGTGACAAATTTTTAGATTTCTCATGATAAGATAGGATAACATAATAGTGGTCCTTGATGATAGTTGGCAATCTGGCATTGTAGTTGACGCTTGATATCTTGGCACTTTGTTTGTTGATTGCAGCTGACAACAATTGCAGACGCGTGTCAAAAAAGTTGAAAGTCTTAAGATTCCATAGAGATAAGGGGTGTAGTTGTCAACAAGATTTGGGCCTTATTGTTAAGCCAAAAATCATGCATTATTTTATTAAATAATCCAATTGTATTATATATATTATTTCGTCTAATTTGCTCTATTTTATATATTTTTCAGGATTAGCATTAATTAAATAAAGAGGAGAAGAGATGACGTCGAAGTTCGGGTTTTACACGCTTGGCTATAAAGACGGTCCAAAAATAATAATTTATGAAAAATATTATTTCCATAATTATTTAATTGGACTAGGGTTTCAAAAGTTGTAGGAAAGTTAGAAGTTTTGAGAGAGAAGAAGTCTAAGGAAGTAAGGAAGACGGGAAGAAAAAAAAAAAACCCCTAGCTATCCCACCCCTCCTTTCCTCTCCATTATATATCATCATCCATCAATCTTCTCGAAGAACAACAAGAAGCCCATGCCTACCCCTCACATCCCATGCAACCCTTCAATCACCCCTCACCCTTTCTTCTTCAGCCCATCATGCCTAACCCTCATAAATTTCCCCATCATCACCATGATAATCATCATCTCCCTAGCACAATAGAAGCCACGGCACAAGCCTAGCCTCACCTTCATCATCTTTATCTCCTTCACACCATCATCATAATCCATCAAACAAGGCTACGGCAATACTATTTCTTTTTTTATTTTTATTTTGACATTTTTTTGTGTGTTTAGTTCATTATTAAACATGGATTATTTGGGTGAATTTTGTGATTTAATTTTTAATATCAGTGAGTAATTTTCTTGTGCTTAGTATAATCTATTTGAAACTATGCTAAATTGATTATTTTGAAACAAGTTTAATACTTTATTGTCTAGTTGATTTATATTCATGATTCTATAACGATTAGTATTTATCGTTCATGATATTCGTATTATATTAATTAGAATGCATGCTAGTTAGTTTAATACGAATTCATATGATAGTTTAAAGGGCTTTAATACATAAAAGTTATCGTCTTTTAAGTATTAGTATCACCCTAATTAATCATGGATGGCTCAAACCCATCTCTTTTAATTAGGTAATCGTTATAGGTCTTTGTTAAATCGATTTGCTAGTAAATTGGTTACAAAGCGTTAGATGATATCTTTTCTAATACGTAATACTCTAGTTTAATTAAATTCTTGCGCTGGTGTAAGGGTTATCAAATTAGTAGGGTTTATATCAGGGTTGGACCCAATTAAATTATAATATAAGGAAAAACGGGGAAGATCCGCTGGTGAGTGTCTTCTATAGTTTAACTCATGGATGAAATCGACTTATGTGTTAATGATAAATATTAATTTGCATGGTGGATATAGATTATGCTAAGCATTTTTAATAAATTTGATATCTTTTGATAATTATTTATCGCTTTTAGTTAATTTGTTTAGTTTGTCAATTTTTTCAATTATTAGCTTTAATATAAATTCCATTTACCCCCCCAAAGAATAGCCTTTTAGGAGTGTCTTGGTAATTTTAGATCAGTTAGATTTTGATTTTTAGAGTGATTATAATTTTCAGATTTGATTTATGTTCTGTTTTGCCGTTTAATTACCGGTTTGTTAGAAATTAGGCTAAAAATAGTTTCTTTCATTTTTTTTCAAATTTTTAATTCATCCTAAGGTTTATATAGTGTCTTAATCTACCTCTATTTAATTTCGAAATTTTTGGAAATTATTTGATAATTTTTCAGAATTATTTCGTGAATTGGATGTGTGCAGGTTTTTATTTCAATAAACCTGAAAATTGCGTTTTTAAAATTTATTTCATTTTTTTTAGGTGTTATTAAGTCCAGAAAATTATATCCTTAAATTTGGGTAATTTTTTTAATTCATTTCGTATTTATATGAGTACATTTTATTTATTTTCTAATTTCAGATTTAATTTTCTGTTTTATTATTCTGCAGTAGTTTTCTGTTTTAATTTTTCTGAAATCAATCAAATATAATCCTAGAGTTATAAGTTTACAAACTTGAAGAATATTAGTTTAGGTTACTGTTTGTGATTTTTAATATTAATTTTCTGTTTGTTATTTTTTTGTTTTCGTTTTTAGTTGAATATTGTGTTATTATTCTGTTTTTATTTTTTCTAGATTATTTAGGATAACTACTTACTGTTTTATTTTCAGAATTAAATTTAGAGTAATTAGGAGTAATATTAAGTATTTTTTGTCAGATTTTTATCTATTAAATTTGATTTATTTTTGAATTACAAAGAGTAGTAAAATCATCTGGAATTAAACTAGCTTTTTGACATAATCTTTCCTCATGGATCGATCCTTACTTTCCTATGCTATAAATATTATTTATAAATCGAAGTAGTGGTTTAATTTGTATCTCTACAATAAGCTTTACACTTATATCTGGCTTGTTTAAGGCAAGATCTTGGCACTTTATAGTAAAACTTGTCATTCTTCTTCTTTTTTGAGTAGTTCCACAAATTTGCGTTTAATAGCGGTAGATCCTTGAAGGTTCTCAAGTTCTAGTTGCAGGAGAAACGTCAATAGTTCATCATCATAGTTTGCTTCTTGCATTCCTTCCTTGGTAATAAGGACATGTCTTTTCTTTTAACAAACATTTCAATCCGGATGCATATAGACGATTTTCATGACATTTAACAGATATAGCTCTGCTAGTTCTTCTATAATTTACCAATGATTCATCAAATCGAATCGTATCAAAATTTTTTGAGGCTTCGATATTTAGTTAGAGATTGTCTAAAATGTATCCAATTTGAATAATACTGATTCGAGGATAGATTATTCCAGTTTTTAAATCTTTCTCGAGAGGAATGGTGTGGAACTTTACAAAAATAGGGCCTTTTTTAAGAGTTTTCAGTATTTGAAGTAGATTTATAGGGAAGTGAGATAATCCTGTGAGCTTGGGATCTAGATATAAAAGGTCAATATACCCAAATTCATAGAATTGATAGATGGTTGCTGGTTTGCTCCAGTACAGGCTGTGAGCCGAGCAAATAAAGATTTTTCTCCACTGTAAAAGATTTGTGGAGCTTTATTTAGTTTCCAATAAACTTGTTGAGTGATTTTGTAATGTTCTTAAAAAAAATGAATCCCATATATCAAAAGGAACAAATAGTTTAGTTTCTATAGTTGAATGTGTAGTTCTTTTAGATAATAGTTTTGCCTTGAGTTCTAACATTTCCTTATCTTTTTCAAGAAAGGGAGAGCTCAAACTAGGCTCAGTCAAAGCTGGAGTTGTAGTTTGTATAGTTGGTGAAGTTATTGGCTTCGCAGAGCTAGTAGATGTCAAAGGTGATATAGTTGAGGATGTCAATCTCAGAGAGCTAATAGCTTCCAGAAGTTATGCAATAACAGTTCGTCCCTGTTCAAGATCTTTCCTCATATCACCAATAATTTCTGTAGTTCCTTTGGCTAGCTCATCAATCTTAGTTCGAATATTTGCGACAATGTCTCGAACTCCAATCTCCATATGTTCTAGATTCATAATAACAGTTTCTAGATATTTGTTGAAGTCAATAGTAATATTTTCAAGCTCCTTTAGTTTTTCGGGAGTCATCATTGTTGAGATATTTTTCTTCCCTAGTTAAATAGTCTACAAGAAAGTTGTGGTTTCCTAAAACATACTTATAAACAGCGTTAAATTCAGATAAAAAAAATTTACCATATGTGAAGTTTTCTGATATGAGGTCCATTATCTAAAACTTATTTAACGAAGGTAGTTACGACTTTATTATCAATTAAGACTTTGAATGGCTTGGGTGAAATTAATAATCTCCATTTTATAATTCCACGTATTATAGCTAAAATTTCTTTTTCCATTGTATTATAATTTTCGTCAGTTTGAGAAAAAGTTCTGCTATAATAACCGCAGATTTCGTTAAGATCGGTTTTTAATACTACTAACCATACTTTATCAGATGCATCAGCTTGTATTATGATATTATCTTCTGATTCAGGTAGTTTTAATTGTGGTAAATTTCTGCATTCTTCTTTAAGTTTTTTAATTATTTGAGTGTGATGATCACTCCATCCTTTTGTATTATTTTTTCTTAACAAACTTTGCAGATCTTTCTTTTTTTTTGCCAAGTCAAAAATATAGGCACTAGCATAATTAAGTAATCCAAAAAATTCTTGAATTTGCTTTTTTGTTCTTAATTCATTAGGATATTCTATTATTTTTCTTGTAATATGCTTTTGTAATGATATACCGTTTGATTCTAGTTCAAATCCTAAGAATTCAATTTTTTCTTGTTCGGTAGTGGTTTTTTCTCGCTTAGATATACCTTCTTTTATTGCAGTTTTTGCAAATTGTTAGAGATGTTTTCGATGTTCATCAAGTGTTGTAGAACTGATTAAAATATCATCAATATAAACTACAAGAAAAGTGTTAAGGTGTCTAACTGCATTATCCATTCTTCTTTAAAAAATCCTCGGTGCATTTTTGGTCCAAATGGCATCAGTATCCATTTGGACAATCCTTGGGGGGTACTAAAGCTAGTATATTTTATGTTATCTTCTTCCATTTTAATTTGCCAAAATCCTGATTTACAGTCAAATTTTGAATTTTTTTTTTTCTTTTTTACTAAATTAATTAAGACTTCTTTATTGGATAAGAAATAATTATCTGTCTTAGTGAATTAACTCAGCTTTGTATAGTTTATAACCATTCTAGTTTTATTTCTTCTTTTTTCTGCTTCATTCATAACCATAAAAGCAAGTGATGAATGCCTTCCTTTTGATGGATGTATTAACCCTTTTTCTAATAGTTCTTTGATTTGGATAGAGAATAACTTTATATCTTCAGGGGTATAAAGTATTGGTTTTTCTTTGATATAAACATCTTGGGTTAATTGTATCTGAGCTTAGTATATTCTGGTTTCCAGAATTGTAAAGAATTATCAAAATAAATTTGTTTCATTTTATTAATCAGGTCGTCTTTCTTTATTATATATATTTGCAAGGTTGGTTTTTGTAACTGCTGACGTTGAGAGTGCGACTTTTTCATATCCCTGTCCACCACGCTTTGCGCGTACTCTGTAAGGATGTTTTAGTGTGGGGATTTTAAGTGTGTGACCACATTTTGTAGTAAGTGATACTGTATATGGTGTTTGAGTAAATTTTATAAATTGTTTAAGAAAATCATTACCTAATAAAATATCATATGCTGAATTATATTGTAATAATAGAGGAATATTTAGAATTTCATTTTCTAAAATGATTGATACATTACTTTGTGCCAAGTCTAAATATGTAGTGCTAGGATGAACACCTTTAATATGGATTTTTCTATCAGATGGTAGTTTCTCTCATTTTGGAAGTAAGAAATCTCGAAAAAAGGTAACTTTTGAACCTGTATCAATTAAAGCTGTAGTAGTTATATCATGGTCTTTTACCGTTATATCAATATAAGTAAGAATAGGAAAGTGTAATTGCTTCATATTCTTTCTAGAACAATCATATTTTGATTATCAACTAAAATAATTTGATTATGTTTGATATCATAGGTGGTGAAATGATCTAAAAAATTCATTCCTAGCAATATATGGTAATAATCATTATTGATAGAGTTATCAATGTAACATTCATATTCTAATAAGGTAGAGTTTGATGTTTTCATCATAATCTTAGATTTGTGAGTAAGAGTAGATTTTCTTCCATCCTTGGTAGCAAAGTTATACTCAATGGCGATAAATACTGGGATAGGTAAAGGTATACAGTGACATTGAGATGCTTCTGTGTCAATTAAGACTTTCTTTTTCTATCCAACTTTGTCCATTAAAGTAGGCTAATTTTACTTTATAAGTTGAATTACTGCTAGTTGCTTTAATGCTTCTAGGTTGAAATCGTGGTATTCTAGATGTGCTAAAGCTTTTTGTTGGAGGAGGTTGATTAATTATTCCCATTCCTTTTTCTATATAAGATAACCTTGGTGCTTTATAACTAGTAGATGGTTCTTCTTTGACTAATTTAAAGTCTGTTAATGCAGGTAACCTTGCTTCTTGCATTAGAGGCATTATGACTATGCTCACAGTTGAAAAGATTGGATCAATAGTTATTTTTCCTATTTGTTTTACTTCTTTTATTGGAAAATTAGTGTTTGAGAAAATGTATAACCCTCTATAGTAGATGGATAATGCATCATTTCCAGGTTGTAATCCTATATCTGTTAAAAGTTTAAATTAGGATTAAGTGTATCATCAATATTTTTACTTCGTAATGTTACGGAATAATTTGGATAGCATTCGGAGATGAATTTTTTTCTATAGATTAAGTTTCTTTCGTAGCGTTCCAAGATGACTATTTTGAATATCTGTAAATCTTTGATCATGTAATCATAATATAATAGGTGAATTAATTCCTTCTTTAAAACATGTTTTTACAACAATTTGTATTCTTTGTAGATGAACATATTTGATTACATCTCGATCTCTTGTTGGAATTTCATCAAAAAATTTTTCTATTATATCTTTGAGTCATTAGTAAGTAATCGAATATTACCTTGTAAATGTTGTTTAAATCCTATCAATTTTCTGGTTAAGAAATCATCCATTTTCTTCATAAAACTTCTTGGATCTTTTAGAGATAAATCGATTGCTATTATTTTTGAATATAGTTTTTGATTAAAGGTACTTACTCCTGTATAGTTTTCATTATTTTCTTGTTCTTGTTGCTGTACTGTGTCTATCTCTTTAGTGTTCATCTTCTGTATTTGAATAACTTTTAGCTTCAGATGTTTCTGTTTTCTCTTCTAAACTAATAGATTCATAACAACTTGAAATTATATCATAATCTTTTGAGTTTATTATAAAAAGTTTGTCTTGGATTTCTTCAAACTCTTCTCAGAATAATTTTACTATATTAGGTTTTCTTTTAGTACAATCAATAGATTTATGTCCAATTTCTCCACAATTCCAGCATTGACATGAGGTTGGCTTTTTCTTTTGCTTATAATACCTATTTTCTGGGTTAATATCTTCTTGTGATAATTGTTCATGTCGAAAATCTTTACTACTCTTTTGGGTTTATTTACCTATTTTTCTGTTTTTGTTTTATCAACCTTGGTTTTCTCTGGTTTGAACGTCTTCTTCTTAGCTAATTTTCTTTAGTTGTATTTTTCTTAGGTGAAGGTTTAGTTGTCCTTTTCTTTGAGGTTCTCTTTCTTTTTGGACGAAAGTTAGGATAATTTTCACATCCATATTGTCCTGGTTCTTTAATGTCTTCACAACATAAAGTTACTTTTTTAATATGTCTCCTTTGATTTTAGGCAAATACGAGTCATCTCTCGGGTTATTATTGTTTAAGCTGCTGTATAGATCTAAAAACTGTGGGTTGTCTAGCAAATTCATTAAATTTTTTAGAGAAATGTCTACTCCATGGACTAGGAAATTTGTTTAATAGTAGTTGTACGTAGGTTTTTTGATCTTCTATAGAATCACAAAGGTCATAAAAATATTTGTCAAATTCACAAAAAAAACTTTTAAAATTGCACAAGTTGCAGATTCTTAAGTTAGTTATTTTGTACAGTGCTTCTTTTCTTCTTTACATTCGTGCATTGTCTTGATTTTCTACATATTCATATCCTTCAAATTATCCGATAAGGTATTTTATTATAGACCATACTCCTAATTCTATAGTAATTACTAAATTTCTTCTTACATCTAGTTCTATTAAATTTCTAATACCAGGGAAAATTCCATTAAACCAGTTAGCTAGTATTCCTTGAAATGTATTAATAATTAAGTTGTCAATAGCATTTACATCTCTATCTTCTTCAGCATAAGCTGGTTTATATATCAAATTTAATACCACTGCTACTTTCCAACTATTTAAAGCTTTTCTTTTGTCAGTTACACAATCTAAATTTAGAAAATATCCAAAAGATGATACTGGTTCTTGAATCATAGGATTTTTGGGTTTATATTCTTCATTTATTATAGGTTTTCGTTTGTTATAAAAATATTTTCGAATTCTTGTCTTTGGTTTCTAATTTTCTCTATGGAAAGGATTTGAAGGTTCTCCTTGTTCATGGTTTGGATTGTTACTTCCTATATTTCCAGTTGGAACTCCTGATTGCATATTTACTTGTTTTACCATTTCTGATATTTGCAGATCTTCAAATTCTTTTAATAATTGTTCAATATATTTATTATATTCTCCCATTAATCACTTATTTGTAGATCTTCAAAATCTTTTGATCATTCTTGTATATTTTTTCCTTAAGTCTATTTTGTTCTTCAATAGTTTTTTGTAGAGACTCTTCTTGAGCTTTTAAAAGTTTCTATTGATACCTCCTAATATATTTTTCATCATCGCTTTTAGGATTTATTTTTTCGGGGAATTTAATTTCTAATGGCTTGTGTTCTTTCTTTTGTTTGGACTTTAAAATTCCTTCAGAAGTTGGGTTCATTAATTGCATTGGTATTACTATTTGTTTAATTGATTCGTTTATTTCTCTCATTTCATCTCTTCTTTTTTTGAGTTCTGATTATATTTGTGGAAAACTCATTATCTAGTCTTCGTTGTGAAACTGATATTCTGTATCAAATTGGTCTAGATTATTGCCATTATCTAAGTCAAAATTTTCTATATATTTAAGATACGTTCTCCTTTCTGCTTCATAAATTAATAGGTTTAATCTATCTTCAGGTTTCCAGATTAATTCTTTAGAACTATTATTTGTTCAAAGGTAATCGAGTTTTTGAACGTAATAACGTTCACTTCATTTAATTTCTTTTTTAGAATAAGTTTGATATAAATTAAGTATAAATTCACAATTACACTGCAAACTGATTTTTAGTTTGGGTATTTCAGGTTTTGCCATTATTGAGGATAAATTCTCACAAGTCTTTCAATTAAAGTAATTATTTTTGATTCAAAAATAACACATTTATATCTATTTTGACATAGATATTTTATAGTTATAGCATATCGATGTCTCCATACATTTCACATTCTATTCTTGCTTAAATTGTTCGAAGTTCAAGTTTAATGCTTTTTCTAGTATATCCATGGCTTTCTTTAAAGTTTTCCTTGTTATGTTTAGCAGTTTAGCACTTTAGTCCCTAAAGTTTTTCATTTCATATCATATGAAAAACTTCAGGGACTAAAGTGCTGAACTGCTAAAAATAACAAGGAAAACTTTAAAGAAAGCCATAGATATACTAGGAAAATAATTAAACCTGAACTTTGAACAATTTAAGCAAGAAATAGAATATAGAATGTATGGAGACACCGATATGCTACAACCTATAAAACATTTATGTCAAAATAGATATAAATGTATCATTTTTGAATCAAAAATAATTACTTTAATTGAAAGACTTGTGAGAATTTATGTTCAATAATGGAAAAACCTGAAATACCAAAATTAAAAATAACTTCATAGCGTCATTGTGAATTTATACTTAATTTATGTGAATCTTATTCTAAAAAAGAAATTAAACAAAGTGAACATTATTATGTTCAAAAACTTGATTACCTTCGAATAAATAATAGTTCTAAAGAATTAATCTGAAAAGCTGAAGATAGATTAAGCCTATTAATTTATGTAGCAGAAGGGAGAACTTATCTTGAATATATAGAAAATTTTGACTTAGATAATGACAACAATCTAGACCAATTTGGTACAGAATATTGGTTTAACAATGAAGACTAAATAATGAGTTTTCCACAAATAGAATCAGAACTCAAAAAAATAAGAGATGAAATTAGAGAAATAAACGAATCAATTAAACAAATAGTAATACTAATGCAATTAATGAACCCAACTTTTGAAGGAATTTTAAAGCCCAAACAAAAGAAAGAACACAAGCTATTAGAAATTAATTCCCCAACAAAATAAATCCTAAAAGCGATGATGAAAAATATATTAGGAGGTATCAAGAAAAACTTTTAAAAGCTCAAGAAGAGTCTCTACAAAAAACTATTGAAGAACAAAATGGACTTAAAGGAAAAAATATACAAGAATTATCAAAAGATTTTGAAGATCTACAAATAAGTGATTAATGGGAGAATATAATAAATCTATTGAACAATTATTAAAAGAATTTGAAGATCTACAAATATCAGAAATGGTAAAACAAGCAAATATGCAATCAGGAGTTCCAACTGGAAGTGTAGGAAGTAACAATCCAAACTATGAACAAGGAGAACCTTCAAATCCTTTCCATAGAGAAAATTAGAAACCAAAGACAAGAAGTCGAAAATATTTTAATAACAAAAGAAAACCTATAATAAATGAAGAATATAAACCCAAAAATCCTATGATTCAAGAATCAGTACCATCTTTTGGATATTTTCTAAATTTAGATTGTGTAACTTACAAAAGAAAAGTTTTAGATAGTTGAAAAGCAGCAATGGTACTAAATTTAATATATGAACCAGCTTATGTTGAAGAAAATAGAGATGTAAATGCTATTAACAACTTAATTATTAATTCATTTCAAGAAATAGTAGCTAACTGGCTTAATGGAATTTCCCATGGCATTAGAAATTTAATAGAACTAGGTGTAAATAAAAATTTAGTAATTAGTATAGAATTAGGAGTATAGTCTATAATATAATACCTTATCGGATAATTTGAAGGATATGAATACGTAGAAAATCATGACAATGCACGAATGGAAAGAAGACAAGAAGCATTGTACAAAATAACTAACTTAAGAATCTACAACTTGTGCAATTTTAAAAGTTTTTTTGTGAATTTGACAAATATTACTATTAAAGAAATTTCCTAGTCCATGGAGTAGACATTTCTCTGAAATTTAAAGAATTTGTTAGACAACTCATAGTTTTTAGATCTGTAGCAACAACTCAAACAATAATAACTTAAGAGATTACTCATCTTTGCCTACAAGAAAATCAAAGGAGATATATTAAAGAGGTAACTTTATGTTGTGAAGACATTAAAGAACCAGGATAATATAGATGCAAAAATTATCCTAACGTTCGTCCAAAAAGAAAGAGAACCTCAAAGAAAAGAACAACTAAACCTTCACCTAAGAAAAATACAACTAAAAGAAAATTAGCTAAGAAGAAAACGTTCAAACCAAAGAAAACCAAGGTTGATAAAACAAAAATGAAAAAATCGATAAATAAACCACAAAAGAGTAGCAAACATTTTCGACATGATCAATTATCACAAGAAGATATTGACCCAGAAAATAGGTATTATAAGCGAAAGAAAAAGCCAACCTCATGTCAATGCTGGAATTGTGGAGAAATTGGATCTAAATCTATTGATTGTACTAAAAGAAAACCTAATATAGTAAAATTATTCTTAGAAGAGTTTGAATAAATCCAAGACGAACTTTTTATAATAAACTCAAAAGATTGATGTAATTTGAAGTTGTTATGAATCTATTAGTTCAGAAGAGGAAACAGAAACATCTAAAACTGAAAGTTATTCAGATACAAAAGATGAATACTGAAGAGATAGATACAGTACAACAACAAGAACAAGAAAATAATAAAAACTATATAGGAGTAATTACCTTTAATCAAAAACTAGATTAAAAAATAATAGCAATCGATTTATCTCCAAAGGATACAAGAAGTTTATGAAGAAAATAGATGATTTCTTAACCAGAAAATTGATACGATATTTTAAATTATATACAACAGAGCAAGCTGTTGATGTACACCATTTACAAGGTAATATTCTGTTATGACTAATGACTCAAGATATAATAGGAAAATATTTAGACGAAATTCCAACAAGAGGACAAGATCTAATCAAATATGTCCATCTACAAGGAATACAAATTGCTGTAAAAGCATGTTTTAAAGAAGGATTAACTCACCTATTATATTATCATTACATGATCAAAGATTTATAAGTATTTAAAATAGTTATCTTGGAACCCTATAAAAAAACTTAATCTATAAAAGTTTAATCTTTGGATACTATCCAAATTATTCCATAACATTGCGAAGTAAAAATGTTGAGGATACACTCAATCTACAATTTAAAGTTTTAACAGATATAGGATATAACCTGAAAATGATGCACTATCCTTCTACTGTAGAGGATTATACATTTTTTCAATCACTAATTTTCCAATAAAAGAAGTAAAACAAATAGGAAAAATAACTATAGATCCGATCTTTTCAACTGTGAACACAGTCATAACGCCTCTAATGCAAGAAATAAGGTTACCTGCATTGATGGACTTTCAATTGGTCGAAGAAGAACCATCCACTAGTTATGAAGCACCAAGGTTATCTTATATAGAAAAAGGAATGAGAATAATTAATCAACCTCCTCTAACAAAAAGCTTTAGCACATCTAGAATACCTCAATTTCAACCTCGAAACATAAAGCAACTAGCAGTAATTCAACTTATAAAGTAAAATTAACCTACTTTAATGGACAAAGTTGGATAGAAAACAAAGTCTTAATTGACACATGAGCATCTCAGTACCACTGTATACCTTTAGCTATCCCAGTATTTATCATCACTAAGTATAACTTTGTTACCTATGATGGAAGAAAATCTACTCTTACTCAGAAATCTAAGATTATGATGAAAACTTCAAACTCTACCTTATTAGAATATGAATGTTACATTGATAACTCTATTAATAATGATTATTATCATATATTACTAGGAATGAATTTTCTAGAACATTTCACCACCTATGATATCAAACCTAATCAAATTATTTTAGTTGATAATCAAAATACGATTGTTCTAGAAAGAATATGAAGCAATTACACGTTCTTATTCTTACTTATATTGATATAACGGTAAAAGATCCTGATATAACTTCTATAGCTTTAATTGATACAGGTTCAGAAGTTAACCTTTTCCAAGATTTCTTACTTCCAAAATGGAAGAAACTACCATCTGATAGAAAAATCCGTATTAAAGGTGTTCATCCTATCACTACATAATTAGACTTTGTACAAAGTAATGTATCAATCATTTTAGGAAATAAAATTCTAAATATTCCTCTAGTATTACAATATAATTCAGGATATGACATTTTATTAGGTAATGATTTTCTTAAACAATGTACAAAATTTACTCAAACACCATATACAGTATCACTTACTACAAAATGTGGTCACACACTTAAAATCCCCACACTAAAACATCCTTACAGAGTACCGCAAAGCATGATGGACAGGGATATAAAAAAGGCGCACTTTCAACTCAGTAGTTGCAAAACCAACCTTGCAAATATATATAATAAAGAAAGAAGACCTAATTAATAAATTGAAACAAATTTATTAATCATTTATAATTCTAGAAACCCAAGACGTTTATATTAAAGAAAAACCAATGCTTTATACTCCTGAATATATAAAGCAATTCTCTATCCAAATCAAAGAACTATTAGAATTAATAAGTCCATTAAAAGGAAGTTATTCATCACCTGCTTTTATGGTTATGAATGAAGTAGAAAAAAGAAGAAATAAAGCAAGAATGCCTATAAACTACAAAAAGTTGAATCAATTCACCAAGACAGATAATTATTTCTTACCCAATAAAAAAGTCTTAATTAATTTAGTAAAAAATGAAAAAATATTTCTCAAAATTTGACTGTAAATTAGGATTTTGGTAAATTAAAATGGAAGAAGATAGCGTAAAATATACTGACTTTAGTACTCCTCAAGGATTCTACGAATGGATAGTGATGCCATTTGGACTAAAAAACATACCAAGAATTTTTCAAAGAAGAATGGATAATGCATTTAGACATCTTAACACTTTTCTTGAAGTTTATGTTGATGATATTTTAATCATTCTACAACACTTGAAGAATGTCAAGAACATCTCCAACAATTTGCAGAAACTGTAATAAAAGAAGATATATGTCTAAGCGAGAAAAAAGCTACTATCGAACAAGAAAAAATTGAACTCTTAGGATTTGAACTAGGATCAAACGGTATATCATTACGAAATCATATTTCAAGGAAAATAATAGAATATCCTCATGAATTAAGAACAAAAAAGCAAATTCAAGAATTTTTAGGATTTTTTAATTATGCTAGTGCCTATATTTCTGATTTAGTAAAGAAAAAGAAAGATCTGCGACGTTTGTTAAGAAAAACTAATACAAAAGGATGGAGTGATCATCACACTCAAATAGTTAAAAAACTTAAAGAAGAATGAAGAAATTTACCACAATTAAAACTACCTAAACCAGAAGATAATCTGATAATACAAACTGATGCATCTAATAAAGTATGGTCAACAGTATTAAAAACCGATCTTAATGAAGTCTGCGGTTATCATAGCAGAACTTTTTCTCAAACTAAAGAAAATTATAATACAATGGAAAAAGAAATTTAAGCTATGATACGTGGAATTAAAAAATGGAGATTATTTCTTTTACCCAAACTATTCAAAGTCTTAACTGATAAACAAAGCCGCAACTACCTTCGTTAAACAAGTTTTAGATAATGGACCTCATATGAGAAAGCTTCATAGATGGCAAACTTTTTTATCTCAATTTAACGCTGTTTATCAGTATGTTTCAGGAAACCATAACTTTCTTGTAGACTATTTGACTAGAGAAGAAGAATATCTCAACAATAACGACTCCAGAAAAACTAAAAGAGCTTGAAGACATTCCTATTGACTTCAACGAACATCTAGAAACTGTTATTATGAATCTAGAACATATGGAGATTGGAGTTCGAGACATTGTTGCTAATATTCGAACTGAGATCGGTGAGCTAGCCAAAGGAATTACATAAATTATTGGTGATATGAGGAAAGATCTTGAACAGGGACGAACTATTATTGCAGAACTTCTGAAAGTTATTAACTCTCTGAGATCGACATCCTCAACTATATCACCTTTGACATCTACTAGCTTTGTGAAGCCAATAACTTTGCCAACTACACAAACTGTAACTTCAGCTTTGGATGAGCCTAGTTCGAGCTCTTCCTTTCTTGAAAAAGAGGAAGAGATGTTAGAACTCAAGGCAAAACTATTATCTAAAAGAACTATACATTCGACTACACAAACTAGATGATTTTTTCCTTTTTTTTAAAGGATATTACAAGATCGCTCAACAAGTTTATTGAAAAATAAATAAAGCTATACAAATCTTTTACAGTGGAGGAAAATCTTTATTTGCTCGATTCACGACCTATGTTGGAGCAAATACAGTAACCATCTATCAATTCTATGAATTTGGCTATATTGACCTTGTATGTCCAGATCCCAAGCTCACAGAATTATCTTAATTCCTTATAAATCTACTTCAAACACTAAAAACTCTCAAAAAAGGCCCAATTTTTGTAAAGTTCCACACCATTCTCCCAGAGAAAGATTTAGAAATTGGAATAATCTATCCTCGAATCAGTATTATTCAAGTTGGATACATTTCAGACAATTTCCAACTAAATATCGAAGCCTCAAAAAATTGGATACGATTCGATTTGATGAATCATGGGTAAATTATAGAAGAACTAGCAGAGCTATAGCTGTTAAATGTCATGAAAATCGTCTATATGCATCCGGATTAAAATGTTTGTTAAGAGAAAAGGACTATGTCCTTGTTACCAAGGAAGGAATGCAAGACGGAAACTATAATTATGAACTATTGACGTTTTTCCTGCAACTAGAACCTGAGAACTTTCAAGGATCTATCGCTGTTAAACGCAAATTTGCGGAACTACTCAAAAAAGAAAAAGAAAGACAAGTTTTACTACAAACTGCCAAGCTCTTGCCTTAAACAAGGCAGATGTAAGGCCCAGATCTTGCCAACAACTACTCCCCTTATCTCTATGGAATCTTAAGACTTTGGACTTTTTTGACACGCGTTTGCAATTATTGTCAACTGCAATCAACAAATAAAGTGCCAAGACTGTCAAGCGTCAACTACAATGCCATATTGCCAACTATCATCAAGGACCACTATTATCTTGTCCTATCTTATCACGAGAAATCTAAAAATTTGTCACTTGGTATGATATGATTGGAGCACCTTATTTAATTATCTCCTTGCAAGAACTTTAGCAAAGGAAGCTTATCTATAATGCATTATAAATAGGACTATCTTAAACAAAAAAAAAAAGGCAGAAACATTTTGGGCAAAGGATAGGTCATCCAAATAGTTATCTGCTCACTATCATGATCTAATTTCCCTTTCCCTAGGAAACCAAATAATAGAATTATCTTCAAGAAATCTCTCACATTTATACTTTTATTCTTTCAAAATTCTTGAGAGGAGAGAAATAGTTTGTAAGTTGAAGTAAGTCTAGTAAGACCTGTGAAGAGAAAGGGCGTGGCGGCAGATTGAAAAAACGACATATCTCCAAAAAAGTCTCTGAGAAAGAAGATCGTATAACTTTTTGATTTTGCTTGTTGATAGTTTGATTTATTATTTTGGGAATACCATTTCTAAAAAAATTGAACCAAAAAATTGAACCAGTTTTAATTTATTCTTTGTTCAAATATATTTTCTCAACAAAGAGTTTTAAACCTTTTTCTACAAAAAGTTGTCAGACCCTTGTATTAATGGTTTCAGAGCCAATCAACTAATCAAATCCTATGAATCAAAGTTACCAACTAATTAAATTCACCAACACCAACTACAATAGCCCAGGACATTTGAGAGTTGTAAATCACCTACTAACATATTGACCCTACCAAGGACACTTGTGACTCACCTACGTACATACAAAATTATAAATCAATTTCAAGTCATAAACTTAGAATCATTAGCTAAAAGCCACATGCATATGAGTAAACTAAGTGACAAAATCCCCAGTGCCCTACATTTGTAATAGCTACATATGAGTTATCCAAAGAGTAAACTACAGTCTAACTCTAGATTAAATCATGAAGGAGACTACCTAGTAGGACAAAGTTTTAATTTACCTAATTTAAATTGCTATACACAAGATAGAGCATGGAATTTCCTTAAATCTTTTGACGGTACGAAAAGAAGTATAAGACAACAGTTATTAAATCATTATAGAGCAAGATTAAATTATTTAATCACTTTACCAGAAAGTGTACACCTAATAACTATAAATTTAATTAGAGATAATATAACTTTATTAGAACTCACATTTGAATATACTGTTTGGTTTCAACCTGATATGATTATTAATGACTCACATATGACTTACTGTACTGACTATGAGAGCAAAGATGAATAAAAATACTAAACGGAAATTAAAGAATATTAAATGAAAGTCAAAAGGGCATTCTTGTAAATTTAAAAGGGACATTTTAGTAAAATACATAATAAAACAAAATCAACGTCATTATCAGTGGACCAATTGAACACCCCTAGATCGGGATCTCATTCCTACAGCCATTTAATCATGGCATACAACTGATCTAGTCATGGTTTACCAAACCTAGGTACTAAATACCAAGTGTACATGCATCTACCACGGCACATACCTAATAGACTTCCATACATTACTCGCGGATACTACCGTATCTCAATGTTAGGGTCATCCTGTCTGATCTCAAGAACTGTCTCCCGCAACTACTATGGTTCTTTCTTTTTATTAATTAGTATATCAAGAATAGGCCTAAAAAGTCCATTAGACATAATTCTCGTCGTCCTCCTTATCCCTAAACCTTATTTTTGTATTCACTCATTCCTTCTCTTTTTCTGGTTTGTTGGGCTGTTGTTGGCCTAATTATAGCTAGAAGTAAACCCTTTTTAGTTTGATTTGTCCAATTGGCTATAATATCTAGCAGTATTATTGCTTTCTTCTAATAAGCTTTCTTTCCTTCATGTGATAGTTAGGGTTTCCCTCCTTGTGAAAGTGAGGGTTTTTCTCCTTGTGAGATTTAGGATTTTCCTTTCTAGGGTTTGTTTCTCACCTTGTACGAGTTGTTTCTGCTGTCTATTTGTGTAAGTCTTATCCGGGTTGTTGATTCAATTAGAGAGTATTTTTGAGATTATATGTTCGTTTGCTTGGATTTGATTAAGAATGATTCAACAATAAAAGTTCATAGTGCTCTATCAAGATGATGTTTCCTTCAAGTTAGATATATATCACACAAATGTCTATTCTACGAAGTTATACCATAGCTTGTGGATGTTCCAGAAAGACAAATTGAAGAAAAAGGATGCGGTTTGTAAGCATAATGATGTTGCAAGTATAGAGCTGGTCGGAAGTATATTTACCATTAGCTTTGTTGAATTAAAGATCTGTTTTGATATTTTAGAGTTATTTTTGTCCGAAGATTATCAATATAGATGTCATATGACTTTTTATTAATGAACTTTCTTTCTCTATCCAAAAAAATATGATCCAATTTAAATTCTATCAAACCCAACCTAACACAATCAGTATTTAAAGCATTCCAGAATCAATTTGAAACATGAACTATTCATAATAACAATCACGTCACAAAAACAAATAACACAGTTTTCAAATTGTAAAAAAAGTCACATTAAGCAGTTTTCCGTTTTTGGGATCCTTCGTCGTAAAACAAATTTTAAAATGTTCAAAAGCACATTTGAGAAGGCATTAAAGAGAATTAGGGAATAGAAATAAGCAAATAACTCCAATAAAGCACGAAAATCCTTGCTTAAGCTTGTACCCAGGTTGATGGTCCTAAGCGATAAAATATTAGGTCACAATATAGGCCAACTCCAGGTTAATTTTGCAACCTAAATAACCTTAAGCATGTCCTAAAGTTAAAAATTTCACAGCTAAACCCAAATTATATATTTTAAAGCACTTAAGTAATTTTAAAAATTATTTTCTTATTAACTATCCCCCAATTAACTTTAAAACTAACTAGGGCATATATTTAGTTTCTAGTTACTTTTCAACCCAGATTTCCAAAGACCATAACCTCACTTAACCACATGGAAAGGAGGTGATCAAGCACAACATTGAATGTCCCAGATGTATAATATAACTTTCTTTTCTGGAACATTAGCAAATGACCACAAAAAGAGTCATTTTCTTAGCTACCTTGTTTTAGTTTAGGATTGGCTTTTATTTCAACATGTTGTTAAACCTGTTGTTAGACATTCACCTATTATGGTTCACTTGATTTTATCTTTTTGTTGTTTAATCTAGTTGGTCCATCGGTTAGTTAGATGTCAAAAATTCTTAGCTTCATCATAATCTATTCGAAAGATTTACATGAATAGCCCCTTGGTCTGTGATGACCATGATTTTTCAGGGCATGTCTATAAGTTGAAAAAGACAGCATAAGTCTTGAAATTAGCTCCTTGAGCTTTTTTCTCTCTTTTGGTAGTTTTCTTGTGTCTCATGGTTTTGTGTATAATCATTTTGATCCTTGTTCTTTACATCCAATCTCATATTGTTGTCATTTTTGCTCTATGTCAATTGCATTATTTTCACAGGTGACTCTGAAGCTATGCTCACGTCATTGCTTTTTGGCATTCAAGTATTTCCTGATTCTTTTGCTCTTTTATGATCATAGAAAGAAGTATGTCATTGATCTTTTGCATAAACTTCAGTTTTAGACATGTAAATCTTGTCATTCATCTTTTGCATAAACTTCAGTTTTAGACATGTAAATCTATTAAGATTCCCTCCACTGTACGAAAGCACCTTTCCCATTTCTAACGATGAACTACTTGCAAAAGTATCCTAGTGTAGGAGTATGTTAGGGGCTTTACAATTTGACTATGATGCAACGTAATATAGTATATTAAGTGCAAGTAGTTTCTTATTTCATGCATGCTCCGTGTACTTTCCCATCTGCACAATGTCAAGCATATTTTTTGATATCTGCGAGGTATTTTAGCATATGGACTTTGGTTTCGTCCAGCAAAGACTCCTAGCATCATTGTTGCCTACCCAAATGTTGACTAGACAAGTTGCAAGAATTCCTACTTGTCGACCATAAGCTGCGTTGTGGTTCTTGCACCCAGGCATGGAAAATGCATCACTCAATTCAGTTTTGGATCGAGTTCGTTTCAGGTCATGTCATGTTTTTGGTCAGCAAGACTGTTTTAGTTTCGGTTTTGGTTTGGGTTATTTTTAGTTCATATTGATTTCCAGCCAGTTGATACTTGTTCCAATAAACTTGTCTTGCAAAGAAAAATGGCTTTATTGGAAAATGTTTGGATTTGGTCGATTTGGTTTGGTTTGATTTAAGACACTTTGGTTTCAGGTCCATTGTGGGTTAGCTACTTGAGGTGTCTGTTTGGGTATGGATTTGAGTCATTCAGTTTAGTTCAGTTTTGTTAAGTCGATTTGGACTAATTTTATTGCTTGGCAATTAGAGAAACGACCCACTATCTCGAAAAAGTCTTGTGTATGTAATTCAACTGAATTAAATACAAGGATGTTGGTGAAATGGTTGTCGAGACCATATCGATTTGCGAGCTATTTTTTATGACCTTGGCGTCATCATCTCTCAACTAGTGAGATTGTGTTGTGACAACATTGGTGCTAGTTACAAAAATGCTAATCCTATGCAACTTGATCATAACAAACATATTGGCATGGACTATCATTTGTTTTACAACGGTTTGTTGATGGTAACTAAGTTGTGCATCATATCCCTACTAAGTTGCAAATATGTTTCACTAAGTGTTTAACATCTTAGCAATTCTTATTACTCAGATCCAATATGTCCATTTGTCCCTTTCGATCAAATTGAGGGGGCGTAACAAAAGATATAAGGATATAAATTTAATTTTATTTGCATATACTTTGATATATAAATACAATACTAGGCTCTCACATTATATAGGCGAATCCATCACATTATTTCACACTAATCACACAAAAAACCACAACAAGCGTCAAGCTTATTGTCACCGCCCCCCCCCCCCCCCTTCAAAAAAAATCTATTGAAAAAATTAGAACAATCTGATTAGTAGATGTGGCACTCACTCATGATCAGTATGTAATTGGCAACCCCCCCCCCCCCCCAAAAAAAAGAGAGAGAGAGAGAGAGTTTGTTGGGGGATGCATGCTGCAATATCTATCCCCTATATTTTCTGCTAAAAATGGCATGGACAAAAATTTCCTCCTGAATTTTCGTTGAACTACCACTCAATCCAAATTTGTTACGTCCCCTTCACACCTCCTTCTCTCTCTTGTGGCACCCTATTGTTAGTAAATCCCCCTTTAATGGCAGCAAGCTAAGCATTTCACAAATAAGGGTTGGAAGCCTGGAGAGAGAGAGAGGGGGAGAGAGAGAGAGAAGGAGAGGGAGACTCTTTGGAGAGAGAAAGAGAGAGAACCCATGGAACCTTCGCAAACCCAAATCACCTATGACAAAAGATTACAACCCAAGTCATCAAAGAAGCTCCCCATTTCCTCATCTTCTCCATTTTTTACTTTTATTTCTCTGTATTCCTTTTTGTCTCTCTTTCTCTTTTCCTCCCCTTTCCTAAATAGAGAAAGCTCAAGGCAAAGGAGATAGCACTCAAGCAAGGCAAAGACATCAATTGATGTCTGCTGTTAGATACTTATTGCTTCTCCTTTGCCTCTCTCTTTCTCCTTCCCCTTCTTCCTCTGTCTCTGAACCTGATGCCCTTTTATCCTTCAAAAAATCTCTCTCCAACCCCTCCCAAATCCTACCCTCTTGGAAACCTAATTCTAACCCCTGTGAAGCTAAATGGCAAGGTGTTTTCTGTGCAAAAGGGGGAGATGGAAACCCTGTTGTCATTCGGTTACATTTGCAAAACTTGGGTCTTTCTGGATCGATTCGCATTGATGCTCTGAATGAGCTGAAAAATTTGATCTCATTCAGCATTTCTAAGAACTCATTTGAGGGTTCTTTGCCACCCTTCAATAAGTTGAAGGGGTTGAAATCAATTTATTTGGATTCAAACAAGTTTTCTGGAGAGATTCCTGAAGATTATTTTGATGGAACTAATTTAAGGAGGATTTGGTTTTCAAACAATCAGTTTTCTGGGAAGATCCCTGAATCCCTAGCGAAGTTGCCCAACCTTAATGTTCTTCATTTGGAGGCGAATAAGTTTTCTGGACCGATCCCAGATATTTCCCAGAAATCTTTAACAGAGTTAGACTTATCAGCGAACCAACTTGAGGGTCAAGTCCCCCAGAGTATGGAGAGATTTGGGTCTAATGCATTTAAGGAAAATTCTGGGGTTTGTGGAAAATTAGTTGGCACAGAATGCAAGGAGGTACAAAAGCAGGAGGCTGCCCCCACCCAGGGGATGGCTCAAGCTCAGGCTCAAGCTCACATCCCAAACCAACTTGGGCTCAAAGAACCTCCCCATGCCAAAGCAACCATCATACTGGTGGTAGCTCTTGCTGTAATCATGATCATATTGTTAATTGTAAGTGTCCAAATGAGAACTAAGCATAATCGTGAAATCAAAGAAGACAACTTTAATTTCGATATGGAGGACCCAACGGAGAATGTGGTTGATGTCTATGTCCAAGGGAAAGGCAACAGTGCTAGTACCCGAGAGGGGGATGGGGGAAGCTCAAAAAGATCGGTTGATTCTTCACATAAGACTCAGAGTGAAAACAACAGTCGTAAGGGGTCCCGACATGGGAAAAAAGAGGTTACTGACCTCATCGTGATCAACAATGAAAAGGGTGTCTTTGGTTTAGCCGACTTGATGAAGGCAGCCGCAGAGGTGTTGGGTAACACCGGGCTGGGTTCGTCCTACAAAGCCATGATGTCTACTGGTGTGGCTGTCGTGGTGAAGCGAATTAGAGAAATGAACGGATTGGACAAAGGGGAGTTTGATGCAGAGATTAGACGACTTGGTAACCTTCGGCATAAGAATATACTGACACCTCTAGCTTACCACTACAGAAAAGAGGAGAAGCTTTTGGTTTTTGAGTACATTTCTAAAGGCAGCTTGTTGTATGTCTTGCATGGTATGACCTTTAATTGCCATGAAACCTTTCTACTTTTGTGTGTGTCCTTGAAACTTGCATCCATCCTATTACAAGCTTACAGGTGAAGAGTTTGGTTTTCTTTTGCTCAGAGAAATTGGGCAAATGAAACTTCCACGTTTTGGACATATAATAACAAACAAGCTAGCTACCATACACGCTCTAAGTAGTTCAAATAAGTAATCGAATATAGGCTGGTTTTATCAAACGATAGTTCTTGATAAGTCATGCCTTAATCATATGTCTTTCTCTTACAGGGGATAGAGGAAGCAACCATTCCGAGCTTAACTGGCCTACACGTCTAAGGATCATCAAAGGCATTGCCAGCGGGATACAATACCTCCACAACGAGCTGTCTGCATATGAGCTTCCCCATGGGAACCTGAAGTCGAGCAACATTCTTCTCGATGACAACCACGAGCCATTACTTTGCGATTATGGTTACTATCGGATGTTCACCCCTGACCAAGCAGCACAAGGGATGTTTGCGTGCAAGGCGCCGGAAGTTGTCAAAAGGCAACAAATCTCTCCCAAATGCGACGTGCATTGCCTCGGGATCGTCATCCTTGAGCTCCTCACAGGAAAATTCCCTTCCCAGTACCGTAGTGGCAGTGGCAAAGGTGGCACTGATGTCATCCAGTGGGTTCGGTCATCCATTGAGGAGGACAAAGAAGCACAAATCTTAGACCCCGAAATTGCATCCTCGGCAGATTCGCTTCATTCGATGATACGGCTCCTCCAAATAGGAGCGGCTTGTTGTGAGAATGACCCAGATGAGAGGCCTCGCTTGGAGGAAGCTGTCAAGTCAATAGAGGAGATCGCAGCTTGACAATCGGGCAACGGTCATGGTGCCCTTTGACAAATTTAATTCAAGGAGGTGCATTATGAGGGTTAGATTAATGAGGGTTTACTAATTTAGGGAAACAAATTGTCACCATCCCATACACTACCGATGATGCACACTTAAATATTCCTAATCATGCCAAACCGTCGTTGGATTTTCTTTTTCAATGGGGAGTATTCTTTTTTTTTTTTCGGGTTGGGAAATACGATGGGGAGTGCTCTTGATGAAACGGGTAGTATTCTTTTCCCCTTTTTATCATTTTTTGGGTTTTCCCTTTTTTCCCCTTGGTGCTTAAAATAATCATATATACACTCCTTTGTCCCAGACAGTGCAAAATTGTATATCATAAGTTCCAATGGAGAAAAAAACATTTTGAAAGGAAGAGTAATTGAGAGCTGATTCAAAATCAATTTTTACCTTCTCCCCCTTCCACCTTCTCTTTGGTTGCTTGTTTGCTCATACTCTGCTCAGGCCAAAAAGTTTGCAGAAGAAGGGGTGTTACAGACAAGCTCCTGAGATCCAAATATTTTCGGAACTGTACTGAGAATTTCACAAATTCTTAAGAACAGGTCTTTAAACTCAGGCCTTTTCTTTTTTTCCTTTTTTTTGGGGGGGGGGGGGGGGGGGGGGGGGGGGAGGGGGAGGGGTCTTACACTAACCTAAGGTTCAGACCACTTCACAGAAAGAAAAATAGAGCTGCACAAAAGATCTGAAAAACTCCACTGAAAATTTAACAGTTGCACCAAAAGTTTTGAATCGCATCACATTATATTATGGGTAAAACACTAAAATTGCACCATATGGGCCATTTTTCTAGCAAAACAAATAACAGCATCAGGGTAACAGCTATCAAACCTGAACTACTTGTAAATAACCGTGTTCCGATTTTCATTGAATGATGCCGACCAGGCTGAATTTGTATATGCTAATAGGTGAAGCATGTAATAACTTTGTTTAAAGGAGAAATTCTTTCCATCGCATCGCTCTTTGTTCGGTCATCATCGTTTGAAGACTTCTTTCAATAGTCCTTGCAACGGCTTGCCCAAGCCTGCACTAACAGCTTCCGCCAAATACTGTGTCTGCATAACATTGTGCTAGTGTTCTTAGCTTCTTGTTCCATTTAGGAATTATTATTTATTATCAAGGCAAAAGTTAGCAAACCTCTTGTAAGGTCTTCTTTAGATCAAATGTGTCTCTAACTCGTGCATTTAGAAATGCCCATGTGTCACGGAAGTCTGTCACAAATTGGCATGTTTGGGGTCAGCATAAGAGCAACCAAAAGCATTTAATGATCACAGTGTAAATTGCAAAATGCTTCCCAACAAGAACACAACTTCTGGTTTCTTCTCTCTAGAAAAAAGGGAAAACTAGCATGGCTTGTTACGATATACTTGAATGCTTCAACACATCGAAGTCTAAGGCATGCAGTGCGGAGAAATAGTCACATGTGAAGAGAACAAAACTTTTTCAGTAGCTTCAACCTGCGAGTCCTCCACCAAAAACTCAAGCTGGGAAAAAAAGCCACCCAAAAAAGAAGGAAAAATGAGTAAAACAGACACCCTTATTCAATAACCATAAAGTATTTCAACACGCTGAATAAATCCCCCAACAATTTTGAGTTAGCCATCTGCCGCAAGAGAGAAATGCAAGGGTAATTCCCATTTGCGATACAACTGAAGATATATAACAAACGCTTAAATTAAACAGGGTAGTTTCTTAACATATAATTTTATTACCATGCTTTTTTCAGTTTTTTAATGAAACTTGAAAGGCGGTTTTGCTCATATAACAATCCTTTCAAATTCTGCTAAGCGAAACACATAGGGAAACAGTCACCAATTTTGAGATGAGATGACCTAAAGAACAGTGAAAAGAACCAAAATTCAGAAAGCCTGAAATAAATAACAATAGAACTAACTAGGCCAAAATATCTGAGCTTTTTCATTCCTTTTATGTTACATTCATCAGTTTCATATATTCGGGCAAATGCAGCGACAGAAAGAACGGTGGGTGGGGCATGGCCAATGCAGAACTATAACAGATTGGGAGGAGGGGGAAGGTAAAAGGCTGCATGAAAGTTGCAATCACAAACACATAGCATAAGGTGCAAAGATATTGCAAGCAAAACCAACCTGGAGAGTTATCGGTCAGCATATAGACCTCTGTCGTCGAATATATACCTCCAAGCACAGTGCGTTTCACATACCAATCAAAATCAGTGGAATCATCATCAGCAGCATGCCATATCTCATCTATCAGCAAAGCACGCTGCTTAAAACTTCTGGGGAGGTTCATTGGAAGTGCCTATCAACCAAGATGCAGAGTCAGCGATAAGCAGTCAGGCAAACAGTCTTGCAAGGTGCAAGACTGCATACACTTGACCCCCAAGCAGTATCCAAAGTGCTGGTTAGATTTGGATTCGCAACTAAGGATTAATTGGGTTTTAATAGCCATGAGCTTCATATCTAAAGCTATAGCATGTAACAGTAGGTAATCTATATCACCTTAAACAAACTACAAAAGTGGACTGAATATGCTACAACTACAATTAGGCATGGGATGCATGGTAAATGGATCAACTCACAGTCAAGATGGAAGGTTTTCACCTGAATTCTGTCCTATACAGCCCATCCTCATCCACAACCCATTAAATCAAGTTTATCCCTTTCCAACCCAAGCAGTCCTTCAGCTATACTCCAGTGAATGACTTCTTATTCCACCACCTGTAATCTCATGCAGCAAACAAGGTTGCTGGCTTGCTGCATGGTAGTTAAGCCAACTACCACAAAGGTATCAATATAGAGAAATGTTATGATTAGAGGTTCCTGGCTTTAAAATACAGCATCTGGAAAAGATGGGTTTTTACATCGCGGAGTAGAGGATGTGAATCCATTTACAGCTTGTCTTGCATTGTGCACTTTATGCTCCATCACTACATTTCATAATCATCACCTACATTCAATTTGCTCTAAGGATTCTGGTTGAAACCATTCATGACTACATACAAGCTCCTCTTCCTCCGTAGATCATTGCTTTGCATCCACACCCCTTCCAGTTTCATAATAAAAATGTGAAAGATAATATTGTACTATTCAAGTATTCATGAATGTGTCAATGACATGGCTGATGGAGGTCAAGTATTCAGAAAAATACAGCCCAGCCACAACCATTTTTAGATATAAGGGACCTTAGATCGGTGAGAATGAGCTATGAATGATCCATGCGTAATCCACATTTGGCCATGTTTGCAATTAGTCATTTTCCAGTAATCCACAAGAGAGCATATACTAAGTCCATTCGACTTCTGATCTTGAGCAGAATACATACAGACAGACACAAGGATTCAGATCAATTCTGCCCATCAGCAAGGATAGCTCAGAAAAATACCTGTATGCTAAGAGCCTGGGCCCATTTGGATACATAGGGAGCTTGCATTTCCAACCGAATCTTTACAAGTTTCGAGATACGCTCACTAGGAATAAGGGTTTTCAGCTCTGTATCTGATTCAATTATATCAATAAGTCTTTCTAGGCACTCATCCATGAAATACTGCAAAAACAGACAAATGGGAAAATTTTCTCCTATTAACCTAGCGAAAAACAAAGAAAATGATAAATGAAACCATCACAAGCATACTTCGTCTATCATAGACCACCTACCAATAGCACTTCCCAAATG
>JAKOGI010002540.1:75000-102217 GCA_029747015.1 Carnegiea gigantea
AAAAGACCCAACAATAGAAGGAGACACCCCGACGTCACGTGCACCAGCCATCAGTGCTGCCTCAGTCCATCCCAACCTATTCTGGGACACCCCAAAACTAACAGCATTAGCATTAGGCGTTACATTCCCCTTTTTTGTATTTTCCTCATTTTCAACCTCAACGACAAGTAGCGTGTAAGAAAACTAATCTCAAATATGGAGCTCGGCATTTCTCGAAACACAAACATACATTAGCCAAAAACACAAGTTGTTCATCTTTTCCTCATTTTGAGCCTCAATTAAAGACTAACTTCCATAATTGTAACACAGAAGATGCATCTTAATATTAGATAACGATTGGAAAGCCATAGCTGCGACATTTCGGTTTACATCGTTCATCTCAACGAAAGTAGGTCGCCACGCACGTAAATGCAGAGTGACAATGAACAAAAGAGGGTGCATCATATCATATTGAATGAAGTGAAACCCAAGTGTCTAATAATCATGACGATGCGGTTAATTCTCAGCTCGATTGCAATTAAACGACCCTAACACATTTAAATGCCAAACAATTCCACAACCGTAACCACATCAATCAACCAACGAGAAAACAAAAACGTCAAAAGGACTACTGCGCATACCACGTAACGAAGTGAAGCGTGGAGAACTCGGGCCTGCTCCTCCTTGTAGGCGGTAACCTGGCGTCGACTGCCGGCACTCCGGCGGGCCTCCTCCGCCGCGGCGGATGAATCAGTCGATTGCGAGGACGAAGAAGCGTCGGCGGGGTCAAACTGGAACTGATTGGTGTTAGGGTTGGGGATGGGGCTCTGGCCAGAGACCGACTGGTTGAGGGCGGAAGTGCAAAATGGGGCCGGATTTAGGAGTGCGGGACGATGGATGGCGCGAAGACAAGTGGCTGATCGTAGAGAATCTATCAGGAGACGTTTCGCCGCCGTTCGATACATGATTTTCCGAACAAGCAGTCGCCGGAGAAAGAGAGAGAAAGGGAGATGGAAGAGAGTGGGAGGAGCCGACGGTCTAACGAGGGATGGCGAGGCGACGGGTGCGAATGCAGGGGGGAGATTGTTTGGGTGTGCCGCACGTACACGTGGTTTACTTCTTCACTGTCCACGTGTATACCGTTTTTGGATTGGGATTAGAGCATGTGCAATAGGAGGCGGAATTTTTGGCTCGCTGGTGGGGCCTATCACTGTCATATCAACTCTCTCTCTCATTTTTTATCTCACAAGTCTCACCCTCTTCAACAATTGACTCATCACTTTGACTCACCAAATAAAATAATACCATGAACCCACACACTAACAAATAACTACTTTTTTAAAATTCAAAAAAAAATCAAAAACTAATAAAACATTAAAAAAACAAAAAACTAATTATAAAAAAAAATAAATCAGGTGGGGGAAGGCCCGTGACTCACAGCCTTCCCGCGAGGCCCACCCCCCAAGCCTTCCAATGCAAATGCACCGGGGAATTTATTGCTCGCTGCCCCCATTTTTTGGCCCGCGGGCCACTCAGTGTATATGCTCTTAGAAAGGAGAGATCGAGGTTAATTATCTCCTCCTTTTTTTATTTGAGAAAAAAGATAGGGGAAAAGAAGGAGAATTTTTCACCTTCATTGATTCCTATAATTCAATTTTTAATTTTTATTCTTTCAAGTTGAGAGCGAATGAAGGGGAGTGGAAGAGAGGAAAAGTAATAAAAATTTTTATATTTATGATAGTTCACCAAAATGATATTCGTGCAATTCATATGAACTCAGGGCAAGGAATTGTGCTGCCAGTAAAACATCACATGTGGGCCACTATTCCCAAAAAAAAATCTAGGGCATATATAATGCATGAGATGCGGATGGTGAGCATATCAACCCACTTTTTTTTTTGCTCCAAAATAATTAGGCGTATATATCTAACCAATTAGGGTTTTACTTTGCTTAATGTTTCTATGTTATCGGATACTTCGACTTCCATTCATTGTTAGGTTAGTTCCTTCCAATTCCCATCAAATTCTTTGCCTTTTTTAAAAAAAATGAAACTCCATGATTATTCATACAAATTCAACATATTTCTATACCATTGCTTTTTTTAAAAAAAATAAGAGAGGTTAATTATGCTGTGCGCGCTCCTTCAATTCATTACTAAACTAGTACTTTCAATTCCCATCAAATTCGTTGCATTTTTTTTAATCGGACTCCATGATTATTCATACTAATTTTCCCTTAATTAAATATATATTCTACGTATTTGTTTTTTTCCCCAAAAAAAAAAAAAAAAACAAATTGGGAGGTTAGTCTTACTATGCGTACTCCTTTTGTTTTCCCCATTAATTGCTTTGGTTTTTTTTTTGTTTTTGTAACTTTATTGGTTTGTTCAAATTTATTAGTTTCAAGCTCTAGCAGCATAGTATAAATTATGTAGTGTTGTTCCTGTTGAACTCTCTTTTTAGTTGAACGTGATCATATGTAATACTTTCTTTTAAAAAATTCTTTTCCAAGTAAACATTATCTTTTTTGTCGCCAATGTGCTTAAATATGAATCTATCATGGAATAAAAATCAAATAAATAATTAACAACATATAATGCACAAATTTATTTTGTATCACATACTAATTTATCACAACATATTTGTATAGATGGATGAAGAAAAAAATAGAAGAAAAGTTTTTTTTTTGGGGACAAGAGTTTTACTTTGCACAAGTATAGAAAAAGTTGTGAGTTTGGTAGCCCACTGTTGGATGGTAAGACAACAATTAAAGTGTAACTCTCCAATTCCTCAAGAAATTAGAGAAGATAGAGATCAAGCACGAGCAACACATATGAGAGACATTCTCCTCAATCTGCGATGTCGTGAACTGCTATGAATGGGTGCACCAACTTTTATGCAATTGTGTAATATATTACAAAGAGAAGGCGGTCTGCAACCAACAAGATAGGTAGAAGAGCAAGTTGCTAAGTTCCTTTTTATAGTGGGACAAAATATAAGGAATCGCATCACTCAATCCTTTTTTGCACGATCTGGAGAAATTGTGAGTCATCATTTCCATAGTGTGCTCAAGGCTATTATACAACTTGAAGGGAAGTACATGAAACATCCGAATGGCCAACAAACTTCATTAGAGATCATTAACTCTAATAGATTTTACCCTTATTTTAAGGTAAAAATTAATTACTTATTTTAAAAATATTACAAAATGTTCATTTACATTCAATGTTAAGTAATATATTGAATTTCAAGATTGTGTAGGTGCTATTGATGGAACGCACGTATGAACAAAAGTTTCTTCTATAGATGCTCCCAGTTACCGAGGTAGAAAAGAATACCCTGCACAAAATGTGTTGGTCGCATGTACTTTTGATTTAATATTCACCTATGTCTTACCAGGTTGGGAAGGTCCAGCGTCAGACTTCAGAATCCTAAAAATGCATTAAGATGATGATATCCACTAAAAGTTCCCAAAGGTAAACTGTTGTACATATGTGTGTATACACACACACGCACGTACGCACGCACATATGTATATGTATGTATGTAGATATATATATATATATATATATATATATATATATATATATATATATATATATATATATATATATATATATATATATATATATATATATATAGACACACACTTTTACTCTAAATGTGATGATGATAATAATAATTAGTATTATTTACATTTTATAGGAAAATTATATCTAGTTGATGCTGGTTTCATGATGAATAGCGCATTAATAACACCTTATACAGGTGTATGCTACCACTTAAAGGAGTACTCAAGGAACCTTCCACAAACTCTTTGAGAATTATTCAACATCTGACATACCTCACTGTGTAATGCAGTTGAAAGATGTTTTGGAATTTTGAAAAAATGGCCTATATTAGAAAGCAGAGCTGAACCTAGATATAGTGTTCAAGTACAAAACCAAATTATAGTAGCTTGTTGTACTATATACAATTACTTAATAAGTGTGGATCTCATATGCAAATCTTATTGAGGAGGTAGACAATGAGCTAGCAAACCAAGATCAATGTGTAGTTGAGTATCATAAAAATATAGGAAGTGACAAAGAAATAAGAAAAGGTTAATAGATAAGAGATTGCATATCAGTAACAATGTGGAGAGATTACACAAGTTCATCTTAGGTTACATGTTGTTAGGATTGTTTTTATTTTATAATTTGATTCTTAATTAGTGCAGATATTTTTGTGAACTTTTTGATGATTAGGGATATTTATATTGACTTTTTATCATTTACATAAACTTCTTTGTTTCCGTTACACACACACATACACACACAGAGTTTTAATGTTGAGACTATGGTATTCATTTATTTTGTTTTTATGATTTAAGCATGGCAAAAAGACAGAATACAACCTCCGCATCTGCTTCAACTCATTCTAATGCTGCTGCAAAGTCTGATGATATGCTAACATGGTCAACTACTATGAACAATGCCCTTATAAGCATTTTTACGTCAACAAGAAATGGAAAATAGGATAAATAATAATTTTACATCATATGCTTATAGGAATATTGTCATAGAAATAATATAAATGTTCCCTACAACGTGTTCAACAAAGAGAAAATGAAGAATCAATGGAAGCACATTAAAACTACATTTGGACCCATTTATGATGTTTTCAATGGAGGATTGAGCGGGTTATCCTTTAACTCTCGCATTTATACTTGGGAAGTTGAGGATGAAACTTGGAAAGAGTTAATTAAGGTATGTTCCTTTTTTAGTTAATTTTGAATTTATTTTTCATCATTTAATTTTCATTATATTAATGGAGAGTTAAATATTACTATACTCACGTGTATTTTTTTTTCCCTACAATTGTTTAAATAAACCATTTGTTGCTGATCTATGAGGGAAGACATTTCATAATTGGAAAAATTGGTTAAACTTTATGGACAAGGAAGTGCAAATGGAAGTGGAGTTGAAATGGCTATTGAAATGAGAGAGAGGTTGTGTAATGAGCCAACTGTTCATACTATTGATGAGATTAACCATCTTGTATCTCAAGATGAAATTATACGTGAGAACATGGATAACTATGCCAATGCTGGACATGATGAAGGGACTAATTTGCAAGATGAAGAAAATTCTAAAGGAGAATCTTTATCTAAAAGGATGAAAGGCAAAAACAAATTCTCCAGAGAGGATGAGGTTTTAATGATGAAGAACAGGTTAGATAATGTCGCCAGTGCTATTAAGATATGTGCTTCTGAGATAAGAAAATTGAATGAAAAGCCTATATCAGAGATTCAGAATATGGGATTTGGAAATTGTTAGGCAAATTGGGTATTTAAGGTGTAGCTATAGGTAGCGCATATCTTTTTCTTGTGAAGAATCCTAACATGTTGCAAGCTTTACTTGGATGCCCAGCTAAGAATCGCAAGGATCTCTTGCATTAGATGTTGCCTGATGTGTTTGATCCAAATTATTAGATTAAGTACTTTTTTTTGAAATTTGTAACTATACAAAATTAGGTACTCTTTTGGTGTAACAAAATAAGTTGGATGACATAGTATTATGGTCATCAATATGAGCATATTATCTAGACATTAATACCTTTAGTATTACCTTGATTTTGGCTATTTTGCTATTTTATTTTGGGGTTTATATTACATTTATTGATGTTATTTTACTTTGATTAGCACCTTACATTCTTACAAGCATCCAAAAAAATTGTAAAATAAAGATTTAACATTTTTTTTTGGTTGTGTGAAAGGGGGTTAAGAGGAATGAGATAATTATATCAAATTAAAGTCATTAGGTGTTTTCATATTTTAATTTTTAGTGATAATACAAGTAACAGTAGTACTAGTAGTAGTGATAGTAATAATAACGACAATACTAATAATACTAATAATAACTTCCGTCTCCTCCCTTTTTTAATCCAAACATGACACATATAGTTAACCTCCCTTCTCCTCTACTTTAAATCTAAATAAGGTAAATATATTTTTCTTCCCCTCCTTCCCTTCCCCTCCATTTCCCTGCCCTTCATTAACCTCCTCTCCGCTCCCGCTCTAATATCAAACACAGTGGTTGTCCTCGGAAGCCACTAAAGTGACATTAGGGGTGAAAACGAAGGGGGAAAGGAAAGAAGTAGAGGATGTTAGGGCATGTACAATTGTGAGCCAAAATTTTGGCTCACAACCTCTTCCACATTATTCTATGAGCTAATTTTTTTAACTCTCAAGCTTTTTCTTATATAATGCAAGCTTCATAATTTTGGCCCACCACATATAATAATACTCATAGAGCACACTATTAAATATATTTAATTAATGTTAAGCTTATATTTTTGTATAACTATTTCTGCACATAAGTTGTGAAAAAATAATTTTAAAATTTTTAAAAATTGAATAATTAATTTCTTTGGTCCAAAAGTGAACAACGAATTTATGGTAACCAAATAAAAGAATAATACTAAGTTGTGAACGTATCATTAAAAAATAAATGAAGTCCCCATATGCTTCCTTTTTGGAGGCATTTTCTCTTCCTCATCCTCTTCTCATCTCTTTCATCCTCTTCTCCTCCTCATGTCATAGCCATCTCGGATATGAGAGTTTTCTTCAACCAGAAAAACAAATTTCAGGGTTTAATCAAAGAGAAAAATTAAAGGAGAATTCGAGCAAAGCAAAGGGAAATAAGGATCGAGCGGCTTACCGCTCACAGCCAAGGCCGTGAGCTGCCCATGCGTCGCGTCTAGCACACAGTATCCGAGCCATATTCAGCCACTCATATGTCAAAATTAACTTGGGAGCCATCTGTTGCATTTGCTCTAACATATGTGTCATGCACTATTCAATGCCGGATCTCAATCTCAATCTATATCTATATATCTTAATATGTTCATAGTGGTTGTTATTGTATAACAACCATTATAATTTGGTAAATTTAGGTCTTATATTTGTTATATCATAATTTAAACCATAGCTTTTTTTTTAATTTTCAAATGAACAGAAATGTAATATAAAAATCATACAACATTTATAACTTTGCAGGAAAAATTATTTTTGCTAGACTTCTTTGGAATTTAATCTGTCGCACTATTAGCCTTCAAATGTTCGGGCTAGCATTCAAATTTTTCTTTGCCCATTCAAAAAATTCCACGCGACATGGTCAAATTGAGGGGCAAAAATCAGGCAGGGAGTCTCCGGGCAACACTTGCTCTTTCGCATGCGTCTCTTCGGTGAAAAGCTCTCAGGGCAGCTATTGACAGGACTCGCTGTTTAGTATCTCTCCGACATTGGCAAGTGTCAGGAAAATTTTTCAGCTAAACACGCTCACTAGATTTCGCTATTATAGCCGATGTTGGCAAGCGGCTCCAGGGTTGGAAACGCATTAAACGTTCCGTTTGGGTTTTCTTTTGGTTTATAATTTCTATTGAATTAATTATATGAAATGTGGTAGAATAGGCGGGAAGTTGTACATCACAGTGGTCAAGGGCTTGTCATATCTTCCCTGCGCTTAGTGGTGCTTATTGCTAAAACTAGTAATTTGTGAGTGTTCTATTATTTAGACTTATGAGTTTTGAGTAGTATTTCAAATTTTTATATTTATTTCTGTTGATAAGTTATGAATAAGTTTAACTTTTAATGATAGATGTATTTATGTTTATAATTTAAATTTTTGTTATAATTTTTTTCTTTATTTGAAAAATAAATAATATATATTTCTTGAATGCAAGGGGAATAAATACTATGAGAAGTACTTATTGGTGCTTATTGCTGAATATGTTAAATCATACTGAAACATGCTAAATAGTTAAACAAAATATAATTAGGTATTTTCAATAAGCATTTAACAGTGCTAAATTGTATTGAATCGTGCCGAATTGTGCTGAATTATGCTAAATTATGTTAAATTATATTGAATTGTACTGAATTGCACTGATTATGCTGAATTGAGTTGAATTATTCTGAATTGCTGAATTATACTAAATTATGCTGAATTAGGCTGAATTAGCCAGTAATAAGTTTGACTATTGCCTTTCTTTTTTTAATTAACACATTGTCAATATGCGACACCCTAATGTGATGTTTGGTTGGATGTGATGATATGACAATGTAATGCAATCAACTTTATAATGCAATCATGATTACCAAGTTTGTGATAATCATAATTACAAGATAATTCTTTTATTGTAATATTCTCATATAATCAAATAAGGTAATGGAAACACAATTACAAACTTGTTTACATTATGAGGTTGTTTGCATCTAACCAAACATTACATAAACATTTTATTTTTATTTTCTAGAAGTTAGTACATCATGGGTATAAACTCCATCAGATCTTGCAATATGGATTCTTCAATGCAGAGCTTTAGAGATCATGATGGAAAAAAAAGGCTGGTGAGGTGAGTTATAGTATTTTAATTTCAATTATGATAATTTTTATTTATTTTATTAATTCGGTATCTCAACATGATATTCAATGTTAAATGCTGATATTTCAAATTCAATTGAAATCAAGTATGGTTTTAGTCATAAGAATTTATATAATTTATTCATTTTTGAGTGAATTGATGTGGATTATTATAAAAATTATGTCTTTGATTGAAATTTGTTAGTGGTATTTTTTGGTTAAGTTGAAAAAAATTCCTTTTCGGTCCACTGAGGTTTGGTGTAATTATTTACTAACCTTACATTTTGGAAAAATATTTTTAGGACTCCTTAGTTTAGTATAAATACATTTCATGGTACAAGTCTTTGGGTTAAATGATTTCTTGGTGATAAATATTTAATTTTATGACCCAAAACTTTATGAAATTTTTGTTTTTGATCCAAAACTTTATGAATTTTCTGTTTTTGGCCCAAATAGGGTTCAAAATGTAAATACTCAAATTTTTTAACTTTTTTTTTGTAAAACTAAGTTTACATTAATGTCTGAACTTGTACTAATTATCATAATGCTTGTACTTGTACTACTTATCATAATCTACTACTTATATCATAAATATTACATTTTCTATGATTAGAGGCTCACCATACTTAGCCAAATAATTAAAGCTTAATTAGAGAGTTTCGACCATTACCTGAACTTATTCAACATTGGACTCTAGCGTTTCTCTAACTTGTAGTTTACAGAGATTGCTAATATCAACTTCACCTTCTTTAGATCAGGCACAACAAAGATCTATTTTATTTCTTACCTCGGATAGTAGTCACTAATCAAGTTTGTATATTTTGAAAGATAATCAAGAAATCATAATATTTAAGACATAAAGTTCGATTGAGTAACGTTCCTTAATGGGAAACTTCTTTTATTGAAAACTTGAAAGTGGACATATTACAATAGAACGATTTAAAGAGGGACCTAAACAACTAAGATCATTAGATATGCTTACTCATAGAGAAATAGAGATACCCAATTCTCTTTTGTTCAAGTATGGTCATTTGACCATGTTTCTTCTCAGCACCTAACCTCTCCTTTTATAGAGAAGATTGAGTACATAGGATACCCTAGTGGCTACCGTACACACTAATATTTTCACATAGCTACAGCTGCCCTTACAGAACTATAGTAGACTGCATTATTTTACTGACTTTAACATTAGACAAAACATAATAATGGTGCAAGAACTTTTCAGAGCACTTAATGTTGATAAGACTAGGCATCCATATTAAGATTCTATATAGCTTCATGTCTAATAATGGTCTTCCAGTCTATCATTATCTAGATAATCATCAAAATCTTTATCAAATTGAAGATGCTTTGGATCCCATCTTTTAAATAATTCATGAAGACATTTCATTCCTTTTTCTGATAAGAATTTTTCAGTTACAACATCAAAAAGATAATAAAAGACATCTTCTGAAGTAGCTCCTTCTACCTTCATGTATTTGTTGAGAATCCTGAGATCATTATGATAGATGAAAGTAGTGTTTTCGCAATACATTAGTACTTTTCATTATTCGATTAATGCCTGCATTTGCTGATAAATATTGTACAAACCGATAGCTCTTCTAAAGTATAATCACTAATTAGTTCTTGTCATTTTGGAAACCATTCTTGTCATTGACCATTAAGATCATCTAAATCAACTAATTGAACAAGATAATCGGTTGGTTTGGTTTTTTCATTTTCATACTCAAATACTGTGCAATGTACTTCGACATACAGGCTTCTATTGTATGGAATTTTTTATTGAGCCATTAAGAGATGTGAGAATCTAGTAGATCCTTTTAAACATGCGCTGTTAGAACTTAGTTAGTTTTGAGAAGAATGGGTACTTTAGATATGGGATTTCCTAGAGATAAGTTACCATTTCATCTTCCAAGGCTTTCATGATAGGGGTCATCTGAAGAGATTGCTAGGAATCTAACACTACTAACTCCAGATCTATCAGGGAAGAAAATCATAGTGCTCATGACTCCTAAATATCATAAGAATAATTATGACAGTAGTTGACGCAGGCTATATACCAGTCGTTGAACTATTTTTCTTGAACATAGGAACTTATTTTTTCATCAATATCATAAAAACACCTTAGATAATTCATTTGTAACTCTAAAAGACTAAATCTTGGTACTATTAGATAGGCAGAAGACAACAATTCAAAGTGTGATCTACTTTTTGTATGGAATTCCAAAATATCCATAAGGATTCTACTAGAAGGGAGAAACCCATTCTAGCAGTAATAGCATCTCATTTTGGATTTCCTTCCTTTTCGGTAGAAATTTTTGCTTTAATGATCATCATTGATGAGTTCTGGAGTCAAACTATCAGCTAAAATATTCTTCGATCTCTATATCTGTTTAGTAGATAAAGAAAACTTGTTAAGCCATAATTGCTAATACATGAGTCTCCCTTGCGCTTGCATACAACAACAACAACACCTCCCAGTATGGGTCCCTTACGCTTGCATATTTGATATATATATTTTTTTCCCACAAAACGAAGCATGCCTTTGCAATCAGTTCGAATAAGAAAAGATTTTGAGGCTAAAAAGATTAAAAACTTTTCAATTTCCATTATAACTGCAATGATTCCTTTTTCTATTGTGCAATAGTTGTATTCTACTTTATTAAAACTTCCACTATAATATTTGCATTGTTTTTCTCCTTCTTTGATTTTGAGTACTGCACTCTAGTGTTCATGGCTGGCATCTGTCTCAAGAATTAAATCATCTCATTCATTAGGTAAATTAAGAACAAGAAAATTTTTATGCATCGTTTTGAAGTTCTGAACAATCTTTGAATCATGAGGGGGTGTGTGTCTCCAATTTACATCTTTCTTGAGTTTCTTCTACAATGGTTTTCTCAATTTTGCTAGATCTTTAATGAAACCTAAAGCATAGGTAAGACATCAAAGAAACCTTTCTAATTACTTCTTGTCTTCAATATTTTCAGAAAAATTTTCTATTTTTTCTAAGATATATTTTTGTAGGATGATTTGTCTAACTTTTATCTCTAGACCTTAAAACTTAATTTTCTGTTTAGCATAAATGCATTTGTTCTCACCAAAAATAATATCATGATCAATGCATCTTTGGGTGATGGCTAATACATCATCTTGATGCTGTTCTACGGTGTTGGAAAAGACAAGGATGTCATCAATATAAACTAGACAGCAGTGATTAAGATTTTTGAAAATGTTATCCATTCTTCTTTGAAATATTTAGGGTGCATTTTTATGACCAAACGACAATGCTATGCACTCATAATGTCCTAAGGGACAATAAAAGAAGTAAAAGGGATGCTTTCTTCATCCATGTTTGTCTATCAATATCTGCTGTTGCAATTCATTTTTAAGAACCAAGAGGCTCCATAAATTCTGTTGAAAAGAACTGGGATAATGCATTTGACTCATCCTATTTCTATAGCTAACTCTTTTTATGGCTTTGTTGTGGCCCATAATGCTATTATCAGCTATCCTTACTTGTAAAGGAGTCTTGACTTTTTCCCACATAAATTCTCAAAATAATGATCTTTTTCCAAACTAGACATAACAGCCGCTATCGATGTAGGCACATAATTTATATGTATTATATCCCTCTGAACATACATTTATTAGGATGTAGATAATGTTAGCATTTGTATCAGTGACTTTATAGCATATTTTCATAGTCATATTTTTGACTAATTCATCATCATAGATTGGCTCACTAATGGTTCTCGTTTTGTGCCCAATGACTTTCCTATCTAGACTAATACTTTGATCTATATTATATCTTGTTGTTCAAAACTCTTTCAACTCACTTCACTGGTCATAATAATTGTATCATTTTCTTCAATATCTCTTCTTTAGCTGTCAGAGATCCTTTTCCCCATTCTAATTTTGCACACATGCTTCTAAATAATTGGGGTTTAATTAATGTTAATTTTATCATTCTTATCAATTTTTATTATATTTTTTTATTGATTTTTGTGGGATTAGCAAAGCTAGATATCCAAGACATATCATTTTTTAATTTTTGAGGATTGGATTTTATCCTTGGAATTTTTTTGGCATTGGTGTAATACTTTTCAATTTTTCTACCTCTATCATTATTATCTTGGTTTTGGATCTATCGTATCATCTAGTTTATAGATTATTTTACAAAAAATATCCTTAGTGGGTGTCCTTCTCTTTTCATGTCCATTCCCACTGTTTTTATCTTAAGATATAGGAAGTTTTTGGCAAATTCATCTTTTAGGCTTACATAACATCCAAGTCGACAATTGAATCTTACTAATCTATTACATAAGTTGGTCTTAATTCCTGTGATAATTTGATTATTAAATTTGTATGTCTGATGTCAAGAGTAAAGCATAAAGATCAATTTCTTTGCTATAAGACTATAATGGAGTAATTTGTGCTTGGGCACATCTAACATGGATATATCTATACTTTTTATCTTTATTATGTTTAAGGATATTTTTCCAATTAATGATATTAGCTTCTGTTACATCATACTCACAGTTTTTTTATTTCTAGATCTCCTTCCATCATTTCACATACGTACTTACTTTTTGATTGAAAGATGAAATTTTTTTTGATCATGTCTTTCTGAATTATGAGAAGAACCTAATCTCCTCTGTCTGCTTCTTATCATTATCTACAATAAGTTCTTCTCCTTGAAGATTACTAAAACTAATTGAGTTAATTTTCATCATGTGACTAGTTTCTTTGTAATCATTTTCTTCATATTCATTCTCTGGTACAATCTCAACAATTCTCTTATTGTTTTTCAGAGCTATATCTAGTGCTTCTTCCTTGCTAAGCTCAAAGTAATCAAGACTACCTAAAGTTTTTATAAGTTTCTTGTTCTTTCCATTTTTAGATTCGTTTGCATAATGTCCTACTTCTCCGCTTGCCCAACATTTACAGTTGTTTTTCTCAGCAGGATAATAGGGAACTTTTCTAAAAAATCTTCATTTTTAAGGGTTGATTTGTTGTAATATTTTCTTTTATGTTTCTCTCCCCTTTGCCCGTTAAAGCTTTCTTTCTTATACAATTTTATTTTTCTTCTCCACGTAAGTACTTTTCCTCGTTGGTGAGGATTATCCCAATAGGCCAGAAATTATTTCTTCATGTTCTTTTGTTTTTAGAGATCAAGACACTGATAATTGACCCATTTTCTTAAATAAGAGATTCTTGTATCAAGGATACCAATGACATTTATTTTTCAAGTCATGTAGCGTATTTTTCATTGATTATATAATTGATTGGATATGGTAGTTTACCATAAAATATACCAAGATTGGTTTTATTATGCCCAATTTTGTAATAATATTGACTAAATTCAGCAATATAATTCTCCAAATATGTCATATCCAATAATTCTATGCTGTTAATCTTTCTTTGCCATTTTCTAGCTTTTTTTTTTTGGGAATCAAGTTTAGCTCTGATAAATTAAGTTTCGATTTCCTTAAATAAATGCTTGAACATTGCCGCTGGTGTTTCTATCATTTTTAATACATTTTTACCTTCCTCATCTAGTGAATCATACTAGTTAGTTGCAATGCAGAAAAACTATGTTCGATATAGTTTCTGAAATTTCCGGCAATCCATATAATATTCAACTTGACGACACTATTCATACCTCTTTTTCCAATGATTAAATATTTCTTCTCTATTATGAGCTCCATCGATATTTAAGTTGTATACCATTCGGCTATTTGGGGTAATGCCAATTTCTTCAAACAAGCTTTGCTTGGGATAATCCAAAGGAAAAGTTAGTTGTACATCATGGTAGAACGTATCTAGGTCTCATGAATGGGTATTTCTTCTAGAAGGCTCACCAATTCTTTAGGTTGGAAACAACATTATTAATCAGATTGGACTCGATTTCATCCATGTTAAATTCTTCTTCAATATAATTAATTTCATCATCCGGTACCATTTACCATTTTTTAATCTATTCTCTTCCTAATTTCCTCTAAAGAAACAACCTTAAGATTCTCTAGTTTAATTAGGTTTATCTGCTGATATATATCTTCTTCTAACTAGACATTATTTATTTTCTTCATTTTTATAAATAATATATCTTGTTTTTCAACTATTTTGCCTATGATTTTGTTTAATTCTTCTAAATTTTGTTCTTTATCAAACATATCCTATAATTCCTCAAGATTATACTACTTATACTCCATCCTCCTCTTCTTTCTCCACCTTGTCATATGATTTTTCAGTTGATTTTTCGGTTAATTTTTCTCTTGCTACTTTTTGGATTTTTATATGATACAAAGGAAATGGATTTCTTTGTTTGGGTTTTGGAAAGGATATTTATGCTAAATTGAAGTACTAACACTTAGATAAGGTTTTTCACTATGTCTAATTGCGTTAATTAAAGAAAGATAGACTAAAGATAATTGCTTCTTAACTCCTTGACATCAGTCTTAAATTTTACTAATTCGACTTTTAATTTTAAAACTATATTAGTGATATAGTTTAATTGTGATGCTACTAAAGTGCTTGCCTCTGGTGAGTACAAAATACATGAATAATTAGGAGTAGGACAAGTATATGATGATTCAAGCATTGAACATAATTAATTAACTTAATCAACTATTAATTAACTTAATTATCTTAATTATTTTTAGTCATGTAGCTCTGATACAAAATGAAGGAGGACTTCGAGTAGTACTTATGAGAACAATATCACAAGCACAAAACTGAAAATTTCGAAAGTAAGTTTATAAGGATTGGGGTTAAAAATGCGAAGTTCAAAAACTTTGGGTACTACATATAATTTAAAAAGTTAGTTTGGTCAAGTTTGGTCTTAGAAATTATTTGCCCTAAAGTTGGATGGACCGACAAATCATTTCTAAAGTTGGGGTTCAGAAAATTATTTACTGTAACCTTGAGTTCTGAAATGGAATTTATCTAGTTAAGTTTATGTTTTTTTCCCTTGTAGAGTAACGAGAAGATTTTGATTGAAAATTCCAAGCATCCATGTAATTGTACAAAAAAATTTAAAAATATATATTGAACTTGATACTTTTAAAAACATGGCTTTTATCTAGCATGACACTATTAAAAACGTGGTATCCACCTTGCATTGAATGAGTATGAATTATTTTAATCAGCATAACGAAAAAGAGGATAACTTAGAAGAGAAATTTGATATTCCATTTGCCACTCCTAACACAATGCAAACAAAAGATGTGTCCAAAAAATACTAAAACAACCCTCCAATTCACCATTTATGCAAGCTTGTAGTCAAGATTTAGGGCAACTTAGTAATGAAAAAGTTAAGAGAAAACTAGACCTTAATACCAAATATAGTCAAAACTCACCATTTATCGGAATGGAGATTCATTAGGCATTAGCTGACATGTACTTTAGTAAACCTTGCATTCACAGTGGGTTAGTTACACTTAGAGATAGCTCTATTTCTATGTATATGGTGAAAAAAAGGAACTTTGCACACAAAAGATACACAAGCAATCCATTCACAAGATAAGAAAATAGTCCAATCATAAACACAATTGGCTAAATTTGAGGTCATCGCTTTAAAAGATGTGGGTAAAGTCAGCAATTGATAAGTTGACAAGGAAGAACGTCACACAATAGGGAAAGACAACATAGTGAAATTGCAAGATTTTTCTCATTGTGGATCCTAACCAAGCAATGTTTGGGAAGATTAAGTGAGGCTAATTTGATGCTGAATAAAGAGAGGGACTTGTCATTATGGAATGAACACACAATGGTGCATCATTAATAGTAAATTTCTTTTTCTCCATATTTAGAATCATATAATGAAAATTCTAAGTTATTGTCATCTTAACATATTTTATCTTGTATAGGTTTTGAATTCTACTGATCTGAATGACAGGAGTGTCTCGAAAAGTATTGTTCGCAATAATAAAGTGAACAAATAGGATGGAACGCATCAGGTATGTTTATTTATTATTGCACGTGAAGACTTTTCCCTTTTCAATTTGGCTATTATATTTCTTTCCCTTTTCTTTATAGTCTGTAGAGTTAGATGATATCCAAGAGATTTTATAAAATTTAGATGAAGTTGCACATGGTGTTGATGAGAAGTATGAAAATTATTTGCAATTTTTAACTTTCGAGGAATCGAGAATTTGTGACAAAATGTTAGTTGGAAAGATGCAAGTAAGGATGCCTATCATGATTCTTCAAAGAGTCAAACTTTCAGCGTATATCAACTGCTATGTTTTTCCTTAATAAATGGATATCAAATTGGGTGTGCACATGTGAAAAATTTTCATTTCATGAGTGTGCACAAATAAGTATATTATCTCAAAAATAATAATGCAATTTATTGATTCAATAGGGTATCACCGCATATTTATACGACTTGTACCTAAGGACGCAAAAGGAGTATGCTTCAGATAACAAACTCTATTATTACTTCAACATATTATTTCATAATAAGGCCTTTTTAATGTTTTCAAAAAATGTGAAATTATCTTTGCAAGTGACTGTCTTTTATTGACGACAGATGTGAGAAATCCTCATCAAAGAGGGGCATTTGTGCTCCTTACATTACAATGCAATGGAACCCTATCTTCCCAACGATAGTAATCAAGTTGAGCAGGTATGTATGTAAACACATAACTAATCCATAAATGTTATTTTTTGTATATATAAATGAGTTAGTGTTACTATTTTACATGTGAATCTAGGTTTATATTTCCTTGCTGGATGGAAACAGAAATCATTGAATATTGATTATGGTTAACCTAAAAGAGCAACGACGGTATTATTTCGATTTGATGGGTTCATCAAAAGCTATAATTAAATTAGCATTTAAGCTGGTAATTAAATAATTCAAGCAATTTTTTATTCTACCAAGTTATTAGAAGATTACTAATGTCATTTTAATACAGTTACTAAATGCATCAAAGTTCTTTGCGAAGGACCCTCTGTTGAATTTGTTTTTTCAAGATGTGTTAACTTTTAAAATTTCAAGTGTCAACAGTTTATAGGCAATCAATGTGACATCCTGAAATTCTAATTCATTTTATTACTAATTGTTAATCTATTTAATGCAGCGGATAACAACCTAATGGTCAAACAATCAGCTATAAGTCCAACAGTTATTAAACTAAGAAAGGTTTAACTAAAAGAAATCTCCTAAGAAGCCACGCTAATATCCCATCCCTATGCAGCACATTGTCACCTGAAATCAAAACATTTCAAACAATAAGGCGGAACTCAATAATGTCTACCCCTAACCGCAAAACATCTACTTGAATTCATTTCAAATATTTAGCGGCAAGAGAGAAATATTCCAACAATTCACAAATGATTCCTGACCAGTTCAAGATCTTTAAACATCAAACATCAACCATTATTAAAACAACCGAGTCAATTTCATTGGTGAGCAACCCCACCAAAGGGTCTCATGGCCTTCCACTAACCAACTTCATGGGTTACTGAAGCGCATCTTGGCGTATGTCCATTTACAAAGGTATGTACCCGAAAACTACATGTAATAACCCAGGAAGACCAACTTGTCTCTATATCAGGGAAGATCCACCTTGATCTCAGGCAACATCCTCCTGCAAACTCACCTTAATCTTTCACTTTACGATTTAATATCTTATGAATATGTTCATTTGGCTCCCAGTAAGCCCATCCCATCTCAACCAAAATTCAATTAACTTTGCAAACCACTTTTAAGACATGAACTGCTTAGGTGTAAACATTCAATCACAACACCACAGTACACGTTCAAAAAGTCACAAAATCATATATCGTAGTTCACAATTTACACATGAGGTCCCCTTGGCATACAACATCACATAACAATTCAAAAACATCCAAAACCATTTTAAAAGAGCAACCAAGGAGAGTTAGGGCATAGACATTGTCTCGAAGAAGTGTTAAGAAACCTAGCTTGTGCTTAAACTTAAGGTATCGAGCCTCAACAATAAAGTAGGAAGTTACAACATAGACTAGCTTAAGCGAGTCCTTACATTCCAACCCAATTTTTTCAATCCTAAAAGTCAATCAAGCTACTAAACCATATTACAGAATTTTAAGAATCCAAACAATTTATAAAAACTCATATACTCAAATAAATCAATTATTGAAATTGAACCCATTAGGATTCGGAAACAATTTCAGGTTAGTTTTCTGACCTAATGTGCCAAGACCATAATTTAACCTAGAAAAATTATATTGAGATGATTAAATCTAATTTGAAAAGATCTGTTTGTCTAATACAACTTTTGTTTTATGAGCATTCATAAGAAACCACAACAATTGCCTCAAAATTAACGTCTTTCGACACAGCTAGTTTCAGGTTAGAATTGTGTAGTTTCGGCCGAAACTTTATTTCTCACCCGTTTTAAGCCCAAAATTAATGATTCAAAATTCTAAAAACTAGACTCATAGATATACGTTCCTAAATTTTTTAACGATTTTTAGCATGGTGGATAAAAGGAGTTTATTCCACAAAGTTAGGCCATTGCAGATGTAATTTTTGATCTCAACTAACCCTATAATTCATGCATAAAATCGTGCTATCTACTTAAGTAAAATCACCAAAATGACTCTAAAATCATTCCTAAGCATCCATCCTAATGTTATAATCAATAAAACCTATCAAAGCCCCTTTCAAGATATTTTTCAAGGAAAAAAAGTCAGGTTTACCTTGAAGATAGAGTGGATGCAAAAGGCTTGAATGAATTCTTTCAATAACTCATAAAGTCTAAGAATCATAATACAAACATGAAAAAGAAGTATTTAGAGTCTAGAAACGAATAAACTTGCTAGAAAAATTAGTTCTTTATGAGTCTAAAAATTTCTAACTCATATAACCAAAAATCTTAAACTTCCTACCCAAACCAAGGAGGAAAGAGGCTTGGGTGGCTCAGTGGCTAGCTGGAGTAGCGCAGTGGTGGCACGATGGTGGCAGTGACCAAAGGAGGAGACTAAGGGTGAATGTTATAGGGAAGAAAGAGAGATAGAGAGAGGCTATGAAATGTGCCATGAAGAAAGAGAATGAGGGTTGTGTATGTGATTGGGGGGGATTGCCACATAAAAAAACAGTAGCAACAGTTTTCTTTTAAACCCATAGTTGCCACAGGGGGAGGAAAGGGGGAGAGAGAGAGTATGATTCTAGGATTTTAATATGATGTATGTGGGAGAGCCCTAATCACAAGAGTGATCGTGAATAAATCAACAAGATCTTGAACCAAGCTAGGCCTAGAATAACCAAAGGAAAAATACGAAAAATTTGTGGATTTTTGAATGTGGGAGAATAGCTAAGAAAAAGGGATGTGATTAGATAAAGGCTCAAGCCACAACTTAGCCTATCAATCCACCAATTAATTCCCTAAAGCAAAGCACCAAAAATTAATCTAAAGGATTGAGTTAATCACAATTCGAATACTAACATATTTGAAATAAAAACAGAGATTTTTTTTGTCGGAAAGAAAAGAATTCTAGTATTCATTCATTAATTCTCAATCAAGTTTATCTTTCTAAGTGAATACAAGAGACTAATTTATAGTCGCAAGAATTAGTGCCTCTTTCCCCAAGCTAGAAAATTAATTCAATAGAAATGAAGCCCCTAAGAAGTTAAGTGCACGAATAGGATTCAAGCATCCACTCTAGCCAATAACATTTAGACAACAATTTACGGATGTTAAAATTTTAAACTTCTAAGCTAGTGATGAGTTATCCAAAATGCAAGGCTGGAAATGTTGCTGTACTTGAGCTTGATTGGCGGCATTATCCACCATCCCATATGGAGGAATTTAGGGAAGATATTTTTAATGAAAAATTTGCAAAAAGTGTCCACTAACTTCCCATAAAATATTAACCCCTTAATCATCCATTTGATGGCTCAATTAAACTCTTAATCAAAACCATGCATATCCTGACCTGCACTGACCCTTGCTTTATTTAAGCTACATAAATCATTTAATACTTAGAATTTGAAGGGGTTTTACAGCTTGTTGAAAAATAGACATCTGGAGATATCCAATTATAGCTAAAACACTACTTTTGAAGCTTATTTGGTCATCGAAAAAGCAGCTCAAGTTTGACCTAGGAAACTGGAAATTTTTGGAGAGCTTGTTCTAGAAGCTTTATTGGACATAATCCAGCACTAACAAGTGAATTGTGAACATAATCAACTTTGGCAGTGACATGGGTTCTTGCTCGACATCATAATGTTCTCTTCCCAAAATACTATCCAATTTGAATTTTAAAAATTTGAAATTTGAAGAGGGAAATTTTAATAATAAAATTTGAATTTTTACCAAATATCACTAATATAAAATAAATTTGAGTTTTTTTAATAATATATCAATAAGAATAATCTAAATTTGAAATATGACAAGCTTAGATTTTGATCAAAAATAAGAAATGATTTGGGCTTGGTCCAAAGTTCTAACTACATGAAAAGCCATGCTAAAATTCTACCAAGGAGCTCGGACGACTAAAGATCGGCTTCGCCATTATTCGAGGATTATAATTGTGAATTTTCAGGGTTTAACATTCCACCCCCTAAAAAGAAGTTTCGTTGCCGAAACTTACTCATACCTGGTCCTGCAAATAGGTGAGGGTATTTAGGCACCATTCCTTCTTCCGATTTCTATGTTGCCTCGACTGTGGTGTGGTTAGCTCAAAGGACTTTTACAAGTGGAAACACTTTGTTGTGCAACTATTTCTCTCGGCAATCCAAGATGTCGATAAATTGCTCTTCATAGGTTAAGTCTTCTCGAAGCTATGGAGGCTCTGGTTCAATCACATGAGTTAGGTCAGGAATGTATTTATGTAGCTGGAACCTACAAAATACATTGTGGACTTTAGAGAGCTCCTATAGCAGTTGTAGTTGATATGTTACTTATCCTACCTGCTTAATAATAAAGTAAGGACCGATATACCTTGGGGTGAGCTTGCCTTGTTTTCCAAAGCACATGACATCCTTGGTGGGTGAGACTCGTAGGAAGACTTGTTCTCTAAGCTTGAACTCTGAAAGGTCTTCATCGCTTGTTCACATAGCTCTTTGGGCAGCTCTAGGCTACATTTATCCTCTATTGGATCTCTCGTACCTTTTGTGTGGTTGCCTGAATCAATTCAGGTCCAGTAGGGAGTGCCTTCTTGAAGTTCAAAACATAGGCTACATGCTAGATTAGGCTATCAAAGTCACTAGGAAATTGTGGTGACTGAGTCTGGAAGAGGCTCTGATAGTAATTGTAAACATTGGCCGCCATATTCCTGGTCCCATATATCCATTTACCTGCATCATTAAGGAAATCAATATTATCATATCTTCGCTTGATGATAGTGGATAAGTGAAGTATCTTGTGTTATGATCCCCATTAAGCATTTTTAGCTCTTGTGATTTCTAAAACCAAAGAAGGAATTCCCATTCTTCCCCTTGCTCGAGCATGATTCTCAATTCATTCTCTAACTTAAGATTTACTGCCAAGGGAGGGCATGACTGGACTTGTGAAAGAGCTTTCTTAATCTTCTTAATGTTTTCATGAATATTACCAAAGTGCTCTATGTTCCAAGTTCTGAGGTTATTCTTTGTTGCTTTAAGGTTGGAAATGAATTTGTGGGCCACTGACCCTTTACTGAACTTCTCCGAAGCATTTTTAACCACGTTCATACTTGTAGGATCAGTCTTCCAAGCAGCCTCAAATTTGACTTTGGCTAAGAGGATGACTCTTCATCTAAAGCCCCCAAAATAGGGGCATGGTCTGATTTCTCAGCAACAAGATGTCTGACAGCCGCCTTAGGGAACAACAATCTCCATTCACCATCTGCAAAAGTCCTATCTACACTACAAAAAATGTTGCTTCCCTCCACATTTAATTTGCTAATAACCACACTTATAAGTATAGAAATAACAGTTGCCCACATAAGCTAAATGTAGGGAAGTTAAGTGTGTGGAAGTGTTCTCCACACTTAATGGAAATGTAGGTAGAGTTGTATTTTCTATACTTATAAATGCTGAGTAAGTACTAATTATCTACAATTTATGTGTGATCATTTTACGCTATGCCCACTCTAGAAGGTGCAAAAAATTATAATTTACCCCACGCTTAAAAGTGTTACTGGTGTCGTTTTACTTTTTAAAGAAAATGATGTTGGTAATTAATAAAAAACTTATTAAGTTTAAAACAGAACAATTGTACACAATTGTTCTTTTTTTAATTAACAAGTTTTATACTAATTACCAGCGTGCATCACCCTACGTAAATGAATAAAATTAAAAAACCAACAAATTAAAATAGATCAAATATCAATTAAATAAATTACACATTAGTGCTCGAAAAAAATTAATTGTAGACATAGCAACCAAGACTAAGGTAATCAGAACTAAGTATTCTTGCATTTTTTTGAATCCATCCTACTAATCTTTTTTTGTTGTAGCTAGCTGATTGAACATTTTATTGCTCTATATACTACCTAAAACTATACTTGGAAAACATGCCTAATGTCTAAGAATATATTAAAAAAATCTTCATCTTTGTTTTCTTCACCGAGAGATGTTAGCTCCAGAAATACAACCTGCTAGACAATTGAAACACACAAAAAAAAAATAATGAATTATTAGAAAAGATAACCAAAGAGATTAATTAAGGCGTAGACTCGATAGGATCAAGTTTAAAGGCATACAATAGAGTTCAACCAACTATAGAACCACAATAGAGTTTAGCCATGAATAGAACCACAATCGAGTTCAACTAACAATATATAAGACCTAGGTGAGTTCAACTAACAATAGAACTAAAGTCGAGTTCAACCAATAATACAACTACAATCGGGTTTAACTAACAATAGAACTACAACCAAGTTCAATTAACAACAGACCCCAAGTGAGTTCATTCAAACAATAGAACCCAACCGAGTTCAACCAACAATAGAACCACAATCGAGTTCAATCAATAATACAACTGCAACCGAGTTCAACCAATAATACAACCACAACCAAGTTCAACCAGCAATAGAAACCAAGTGAGTTCAACCAAATAATAGAACCCCAATCGAGTTCACCAATAATATAACCACAACAAAGTTGAACCAAGAATAGGACGACAATGGAGTTCAACTAACAATAGGACCCAACTAGTTCAACTGACAATAGAACCACAATCAAGTTAACTAATAATAAAACCACAACTAAGTTCAACTAACTATAGAATTGCAAAGAATTGCAATCGAGTTCAACTAATAATAAAACCTAAGTGAGTTAAACCAACAATAGAAGCCAACTTAGTTCAACCAACAATAAAACCACTTGTTCAACCAATAATAGAACTCAATTGAATTCAACCAACAATAAAACCAACTGAGTTCAACTAATAATAGAATCTAACCGAGTTCAACCAATAATAGAATCCAAGTGAGTTAAACCAATAATAGAACCCAACTAAGTTCAACCAATAATAAAACCACTAGTTTAACCAACAATAGAACTTAATTGAATTCAACCAACAATAGAACCAACAGAGTTCAACCGATAATAAAATCCAACTGAGTTTAACTAAGAATAAACCTACAACTGAGCTTAACTAACAATAAAACCCTAAATGAAAATGAATAGCATGCTCTTATCAGGTTGCTGAAAAGTAGCGAACAACTTTTTGTAAAGAATCTTACTCAGTAAGTCTTCGTCTACCTTCTTTTTACCCTTAACATGGGCCTATAATAAATGATGCTTTGTTTTTAGACTTAGTTAACCTAAAGAAAGTGACAAATCAAACCTTAAATGTAAGAATATATAAGCATTTATATACCATACCGCCTAGAAAACTGTGAGTAAACTCTTTTCTCTTTGGATTTCTGAAACTTCTCACTGTGTCTGGATTTTTCTTGATCACCTTATTGACTAAATTTTCTATCTCATCATGACCACACTTAAGATTCATTCAAATGAAATCACTTGGTGACGATACTTAAAATGAGAAAAATATATCTTTCAATGATTATTTTCCTGATTGTGCAGTGTCTTATTTGCTTACTTTTTAGGTAAATTGATATTTGGTTGAAAATTAGAAGTATCTACTTCCTTCCTCTTTTGTCTGTTGATTGGATTTTGTGCTTGTTGATTATATGTAGTTCCTCCAAGCCTTCGACAACCATCTCCAGAAATCTCAACATTTGGGGTAACACCATCAGTACAAGTCCCAAATTCAACTCGAGTGCTCTTCAAATTTGTAAGGCTACGAGGCAAACGATTCATCTCCTCAAATGATGAGTGATTACAGTGAGTAAAGTTGTCCTTAAAATAATAAAACCAACCAAATAAGTTGAATAATCTATTCCAATTTAACAAACACTACAAGAATCCGGTCCAATTGAGACCGGAATTTGGAGACCGAAATCAAAATTGGTCTCTGATTAAGTTTGGAGACCAAAATCAGAGACTGAAATATGTGGTATCAAATTACTTTCAATTTGGAGACCGAAAATTACTATGTGGTCTCCACTTGAGACCAACATAAATTTCGGTCTCAGATTTTGGAGACCGAAACATTATGCGGTCTCACCTAGAGACCAAAAGAATATTCGGTCTCAGATTTTGGAGACCAACACAAATGTCAGTCTCAAATTTGAAATCTTTGGAGACCAAATTGGTTGCCGGTCTCAAATTTCGAGACCAAAATCTAGACCCGGTTTCAATTAGAGACCAATAAGATTTCGGTCTCTAAAATGGTTCAATATTCGAGAAGGATCTGGGCATTTTAGAGACCGAAATCCCTTAATTGGTCTCAAAATAAAATTGGAGATCAAATGGTTCGGTTTACAATTCCAATTACTTCAGAGACCGAAATTTGGATTCGGTCTCCATTTGAGACCAATTACATATTCGGTCTCCAACCACAAAAGTATTTGTAATTTTCGGCTTCAGATTTAGAGACCAAGTGGAAAAGGTGGTCTCCATTAGAGATCAATAGAACCTTCGGTCTCAACTGACCCAGTGTACTGGTCATCGCTGTTTTGGAGACCGAAATCCAAATTTGGTCTCCATTAGAGACGAAATTAGCTTTTGGACTCTGATTTAGAGACCGTTTGCGTGTTTCGGTCTCCAATTGAGACCAGAATAGCTCGGTCTCTAGCCTCGGGAGAAAATCAGAACCAGGTCCATCGAGCGCGACCTCTCCTCACTCAAACGCCCCCATTTCTCCACCTTCGTGCTCTCTTCTACCTGCTCTCTAGTGTTTGCCATCTCCCTCACTCCAGCGGCATCCTCCTTCAAGCTTCCAGTCACTCACTTCCTTCCGCCTTCAACCTGCTCCGTCGTCTTCGCTGCTTCGACGCACCGGCAAGCCACCAAGGTATGGCTCCCATCTCTGTCGCCTTAGCTGATATATGCCGCATTATGCTTGTTCTCCTCCAATTCGTGCGGCATCACTCGTTTTGGTGTAGCATCTTCCGAATTCAGTTGCCGATTTAAGGATTCTAGGGTTGTTTTGTGCGTTTCTTTGATTCCCCCTCCCTCTGATTTGCTTCGTGCGTGGTGGAATGCCCTGATTTGCCTCCCATTCGTGGGAATTGTTTCATTGGGTTACTCACAGTGCATTGCACGCCAGGTGTTTGGTAAAATGCCTCACTTGTGTGTTTCTCGCAGGGCTACCTGGAAGAGGATCCAGAGTCACTGCTAGGTAGAGGTACATTTTACCATCTTTCTGCTCGAAGCCCTGACTCACGCCCATCTCACTGCTCGCATTTGTTGTGGTCTGTTGGTTCATGTTTCCCCTTAATTGCCCTTAGCCTAACCCCTGCCCATGTCTCCTGGTTTACCCCTTCTCCAGAACTTCCCCCTAACCTGATGCAAACAATGTTTGTTTGAGATGATTGCCTTTAGCAATAGAATAAGTTTTGATGTGAGAGAATTGTAGGACTTCTACAGAGACTCTTGTGGGGTATGCAGTTGTTAGGGTTGGGTTTAGATGTCACCAGTGTGTGACCCCCTTATTCCTCCTGATTTTCTTGTTGGTGGTGTGAAATTCTCTTGCGGATTTAGTGTCATTGAAGTTTTGGATTCTGATTGCAATGTGATCATCTGCATGTTGTTGTTGTTAATTCATAGGATGAGTCGTTTGGGGTTCCAGCTTCAGTAACTGCCGGGACATTTAGTGTGTTGCACATTAAGCTCAGATTTGTGCAATCTCTTGCCAATTTCTGGTACTGCAAACTGAGTCAAGATGATGAACTGTTACTTATCTACAATCTGTAATTCGTTCATGAGAATTCCTGCTTAGATACATGCATTCAAAGAATCCTGATGTACTGCCTTCCACTTTGAAAAGTTCTTCGGATAGTCTAAGAAGGTTTCATTTTGCTTGTTCTTCTCAAGTGGCTGAAACTCACGGTTGATAATTTCCTATTTTTTTGGTGCCTTGTTTGATGGTTGGGTTGAAACAGGAGACCTGAAAGAATGAAGATGTACACATATAAATGTAGACATATATACATACCCATACATATATGTGTGTGTACGGGTGTGTGTGTGTGTGTATGTCTATATATATATATATATATATATATATATATATATATATATATATATATATATATATATATATATATATATATATATATATATATATATATATCTATATATATATATATATATATATATATATATATATATATATAGACAACATATGTATACACACACCACACACCACACACACATATATATATATATATATATATATATATATATATATATAATATATAATATATATATATATATATATATATATATATATATATATATATATATATATAGATGCGCACACCGACATATATATACACCCACA
>JAKOGI010002541.1:0-15000 GCA_029747015.1 Carnegiea gigantea
TATATTTATGCAGATTATTTTATTTCTAATTTCAGATTTAATATTCTGCATTGATATTCTATGGTAATTTTCTGATTTGATTTTTCTGGAATTATTTGGGTACAATTGAGGGGTTATAAGCTTATATACCTGAAGAATAATATTTTACATTACTGTTTGACATTTTTAATATTTATTTTCTGATTATTATTTGCTGTTTTGAATTTTAATTAGAATTTCAGCTACTATTCTGATTTTATTTTTTCTAGATTATTTAGGAAAGATTTTTACTGTTTTCTTTCCAGAATATAATCCAAAATATTTAGGAGCATCATTGGGTATTTTTTCAGATTTTTATTCATTAGATTTTAATTATTTTAGAATTATTAAGATTAGATTTAATAAATTGGATTAGTAAAATCATTTAGGATTAAGCTAGCCTTTTTAAAGCAATCTTTCCTCGTGGATCGATCCCTACTTCCCTATGCTATAAAAAGTATTTAATAACCGAAGTAGTGGTTAAATTTGTAGCTCTCGACAAGCTTTACAAATTTTGGCGCCGTTGCCGGGGAAAGAAAATTAAATTGCTAGTTTACTTCTATTTAATTTTGCTACTATTATTTGTTTTATTATAACTCTAGTTTTTTTTGATTTTATTCTTTTTAGATTTCAAGGAGTGTATGAAATTAAGGAGTGGTAAGGAAATTGGAGAGAACAAGGAACAAGTATTGAAAGCCGAAATCAAAGAGAGTCAGCCTGACCCAGTAAGTTTTAGGATTAAAGAGGTAAGTATGTCTACTCTTCGGGAACTTGCTACTCCTAACTTAGAAACCCAACAAATGTCCATTACTTATGCTGTTTTAGATAAGCCTTTGAAATTAAACTCAGGATTTATTAATTTACTACCTAAGTTTCATGGATTGGCTGGAGAGGACCCCTATAGACACATTAGTGAATTCCTTATTACCTGCTCTGCTATGGTGCCTGAAGGAATTCCTAAGGACCAAATTAGACTAAGGGCCTTTCCCTTTTCTTTGCTTGGTAATGCTAAGGACTGGTTATATTATATGCCTGCTGGATCTTTTTCTACATGGACTGCATTGCATAAATCGTTTCTAAAAAAGTTTTTTCCTGCATCCCGTATTGGATCTATTAGGAAAGAAATATGTGGAATCAAACAAATGAATGGGGAAACTTTTTGTGAGTATTGGGAAAGATTTAATAAGTTATGTGCTAGTTGTCCCCAATATCAAATAACTGAACAACTATTGATTCAATATTTTTATGAGGGTTTGCTTCCTATGGATCGTAATATGGTTGATGCTGCTAGTGGGGGAGCTCTGCTTAATAAAACACCAGCTGGCGCTAGAAATCTATTTAATTTAATGGCCCAAAATACTCAGCAGTTTGGTACTAGGGACTCACAAGTCAAAAGGGTAAATGAGATAGGTTCTAGTTCATCTCTAGAGAATCAGTTATCTCATATTACTGCTATGTTAAATAAGATTGTTACTGGGGGTATTCAAAAAGCAGTAATATGTGGTATTTGTTGTCTAGAAGGGCATTCTACTGATGCATGTCCTACTCTACAAGAAGGTAATGTTAATACTCTTTACTCTAATCAAAATCAAAGGAGGTATGATCCATACTCGAATACTTATAATGAAGGATGGAGAGACCACCCTAACCTTAGGTATGGCCCTAAGCCTAGTCCACCTAGTTTTGATCAACCCTCTCATCAACCTTCTAGTCAAGATAGGACCAATTTCCTCCTAGAACAAGTCCTTAAGAAAATGGATGATAGGTTCCAGACTATGGAAACCACCCTTAAGCAGGTTCAAGAGAGACAAACAGCGACTGATACCATAGTTAGCAATTTGCAAGCCCAATTGCAAAATAGGTTACCATCTCAACCTTACCCTAACCCCAAGGAGAATGTTAGTGCCATGACACTTACAAGTGGGAAAGAGTTAAAGGAACCTACAAAGAAGAGAGAACTGGAACCTGAGTTAGAAGTGAAAGGGGCTGAATCAGAATTAGATACAGAGTCTAATCAAACTACTAAGGAATTAGAAGAAAAGAAAAGAGAATCTTACAAACCAATCCCACCTTTCCCTAGTAGATTTAGGAGCCCTGCGTCTAAGGTTAATGAGGCTAACCAAGAGATTTTAGAGACTTTCAGGAAGGTAGAAATTAATATACCTCTCCTTGATGCCATTAAACAGGTGCCTCGTTATGCTAAGTTCTTAAAAGAATTATGCACTACCAAAAGAAAGTTAGTTGGTAATGAGAAGATAAGTGTGGGGAAAAATGTGTCTGCTGTGTTTCAAAGAAAACTTCCCCCTAAATGTCAAGACCCTGGTGTGTTTTCTGTCCCTTGCAAAATAGGAAACCTTTGCTTTGATAAAGCTATGCTTGATTTAGGTGCCTATATTAATGTTATGCCTAGATCTGTTTATGACAAACTAAATCTAGGCGAATTAAAGAAAACAGGCATAGTAATTCAATTAGCTGATAGGAGCAACACTTATCCTGACGAAGTGTTAGAGGATGTTTTGGTTCAAGTAAATGAACTAGTGTTTCCTGCTGACTTTTATGTAATGAACATGGGTGAAGCATGCCATGATATTCCCATCTTGCTTGGCAGGCCCTTTTTAAAAACTGCTAGGACTCAAATTGACGTGCACGAAGGGACACTAACCATGGAATTTGATGGTGAGGTTATTAAGTTCAATATTTTTGATGCCATGAGATTTCCTTCTGATGTTAACTATCTATATGCACTTGATGTTTTTGATGAGTTATCTCAAGATGTCTATGACTTGTCACATGAGGATGAGCTATTTATTGTGCTTACTAAGAGTCTTGATCATGATGAGTCCCAGAAAGTGCTATATCCAGTTAATGATAAGTTAGATGAGGTGATGAGTTCCTTATCTCACTTGAAAGAGCATAATGGTCCTAGCAAACTTGAACTGTCTGAAAAGCATGCTAAGTTACTTCCCTCGAGTATCTCACCCCCTAAATTGGAATTGAAACCCTTACCTGAAAATTTGAAATATGCTTATTTAGGGGACAATGAGACTTTGCCTGTAATTATCTCTAGTGCACTCACTTTGGACCAGGAGGAAAAACTTATTAAAGTGCTTAGAGAATATAGCGAAGCCATAGGGTGGACTTTAGCAGACCTCAAAGGCCTTAGCCCTACCTTGTGTTCACATACTATTACCTTAGAAAAAGATGCTAAACCTAAGAGGGATCCTCAGAGGAGACTTAATCCACCTATGATGGAGGTAGTCAAAAAAGAAATTCTTAAGTGGTTAGATGCTGGGGTGATCTACCCCATTGCTGACTCTGAGTGGGTTAGTCCTATTCATGTGGTTCCTAAAAAGAGGGGAACAACAGTAGTGAAAAACAATGAAGGAGAGTTGATACCTACTAGAGTTCAAAGTGGTTGGAGAGTATGTATTGACTATAGAAAGCTTAACAAGGCCACTAAGAAGGACCATTTTCCATTGCCTTTTATGGACCAAATGTTAGAGAGATTAGCTGAGAGGTCACATTATTGTTTTTTGGATGGCTATTCAGGTTATATTCAGGTTCCTATAACTCCTGCAGATCAGGAGAAGACTACCTTTACGTGTCCTTTTGGCACTTATGCTTTTAGACGTATGCCTTTTGGCTTGTGTAATGCGCCTGCTACATTTCAAAGATGTATGATGAGTATCTTTTCTGATTTTATCACCAAGATTATGGAGGTTTTTATGGATGATTTTACTGTACATGGTGATTCATTCGATGAGTGCTTGCATCATCTTACTCTTGTGCTTAGACGTTGCATTGAAACCAATTTGGTTTTGAATTTTGAAAAGTGCCATTTCATGGTGGAGCATGGGGTAGTACTGGGGCATGTAGTATCATCAAGGGGATTAGAGGTAGATAGAGCTAAAGTTGATATCATCCAGTCTCTACCCTATCCAAAGTGTGTCAAAAATGTGAGATCATTCTTAGGACATGTGGGGTTCTATAGGAGGTTCATGAAAGATTTTTCTAAGATTGCTTCTCCTCTATATGCCTTACTTGCAAAGGATATCTCTTTTGATTTTAATGATGACTGTATGAAGGCTTTTGATCAGTTGAAGTTAACATTGACTTCTCCTCCTATTGTGCAACCCCCAAACTGGACATTACCTTTTGAGTTAATGTGTGATGCTAGCGATAAGGCAGTGGGGGCAGTTCTAGGTCAAAGAGTTGGAAAGGTACCTCATGTAATATATTATGCTTCTAGAACTCTTGATCCTGCACAGTGTAACTACACCACTACAGAAAAGGAGATGTATGCTGTTGTTTTTGCGCTTGAAAAGTTCCGTCCTTATTTGTTGGGTGTTAAAGTTACTCTTTATTCTAATCACTCTGCTCTCAAACACTTATTGGAAAAGAAAGATTCAAAGTCCAGGTTAATTAGATGGATGTTATTGTTGTAAGAATTTCAACTAGAAATTAGAGATAAGCCTGGAGTTAAGAATTTAGTTGCAGACCATCTGAGTAGATTAGAAACAGGGGAGAGTGGTAGCCCTTTTACTGATTGTTTTCCTGATGAGACTCTGTATGCTATGACTAGTAGCTTGCCTTGATATGCTGATATTGTAAATTATATAGTGACCAAAACTTTTCCCATTGAGTTGACCAGAGTGGAAAGAGAGAAAATAAGAGCTCAATCTAAATATTATGTTTGGGATGAGCCATATTTATGGAAGTTTTATGGTGACCAGATTATAAGGCGATGTGTAGATGATAGTGAAATTCATTCTATTCTAACCTTCTGTCATTCTTCAGAAAGTGGGGGATACTTTGGACCTAAAAGAACATCACATAAAGTGCTTGAGTGTGGTTTTTATTGGCCCACTATTTCTAGTGATACTTATGAATTCTGTAAAAGATGTGAAGTGTGCCAAAAGGATGGAAACTTATCCAGGAGGAATCAAATGCCTTTATGTAATATGTACGTTTGTGAAATTTTTGATATATGGGGCATTGATTTCATGGGACCCTTTTCCCCTTCATTTGGATATACCTATATTCTTGTGATTGTTGATTATGTATCCAAATGGGTAGAAGCTGTGGCCACTAAGACTGATGATGCCAAGACTGTGGTGAAACATGTTAAATCTCTAATTTTGCATAAATATGAAGTGCCAAGAGCAATCATAAGTGACAGGGGGACTCATTTTTGCAATAGAACTTTAGGTGCCTTGTTAGCTAAATATTATATAACTCATAAGGTATCTACTAGTTATCACCCCCAGACTAATGGCCAAGCTGAAGTTTCTAATAAAGAGATCAAGGGCATCCTTGAAAAAGTAGTTAAACCAGATAAGAAGGATTGGAGCCTTAGGCTAGAGGAGGCTCTTTGGGCTTACAGGACTACATATAAGACTCCAATTGGTATGTCACCCTACAGACTAGTCTTTGAAAAACCGTGTCACCTCCCTGTAGAAATTGAACATAAATCATATTGGGCTGTGAAGCAATGCAATCTTAATTATCAGTTAGCAGGGAAAGAGCGTAAACTGCAATTGCAGGAACTAGAAGAGATACGCTTAGAAGCCTATGATAATTTCATCATCTACAAGGGTAAGGCCAAAGCATTTCGCGATGCTAAACTCATTAGGAAAGAATTTCAAGTAGGTGAGAAAGTGCTGTTATTCAATTCTAAACTGAGACTTTTTCCTGGTAAGTTAAACTCTAGGTGGTTAGGACCTTTTGAAGTAGTAAAACTTATCCCCATGGTGCTGTAGAGATTAAATCTTTTGCTACTAACAAGATTTTCAAAGTGAATGGTCACAGGCTAAAGCATTTCTATGAAGGAGACCAAGTATGTTTAATAGAAGAGATCAAACTTGAGGATCCATGAGCTTCCTAAAGTCGAGCCAAAGACTGTAAACAAAGGCGCTGGTTGGGAGGCAACCCAACGTTTTCAGGGAAGTTCCTATTTACTTTTGCTTTTATTTTCATTAATTCTATCTTTTTGCATGCATTAGGGACAATGCATGAATTAAGTGTGGGGGGTGCATCCTGTATTTAATTCCTACAGTTTTTATTCTTAAAAAAAAAAAAAGGTAGAAAATCGGAAAAAAAAAAAGAAAAAGAAAAAAATTTCTTTTCTTATAAATAATGCATGATGTGAGTTTATGCTAGGCTTGCTTGTTTAGAAAAAAAAAATTTTATTAGCTATTTTGCAGTTTATTCTTTAATAAGTGAAGACTTCTAGGCATAATAGTTATCTTTTAGAGAAGTTTGAGTTGATCCTCATACATCTTTTTAATGAGTAACTTTCTTGATTATCCATCTTATTTGGTCATGTAATATATATCCGATACAGAGGCAATAAAATGGCCCATCCATTTCCTAGACTATTGAATTAGTTGAATAACTCGTTAAAATTGTGATCTTACTTGTCTATTTTTCATCTATGAAAAAGAAATAAAAGAGAAAAGAGAGTCAAAATTGAGAATGACAAGTACCCCTTTGAGACATGCGCTACTGGGTGTTACCCTTTGAGGCAATACTGCCACTGGAAAGCTTGCTTCCCATGTTAGTGAGCCAATAAAGTGAAGAAATAATAAGAATGAATAATTTGCTCCAACACCTCTATTCGGGTGAGTGAGAGACAGGGAGTGTTTAATTTCTAAGACCCTATATGGGCCTCGAATATGTGCGCAAGTGGAGTTTGAACAAAAGAAGAAGAGGAAAATAAATACAAGGCAAGTTAAGGATCAAATTTAATGAAATTATTCTACCTAGTTCAATTATCTCTATAGCCAGACCATGCCCAAATTTTTCTATCTTAAATTCTTTCTCGACCTCTTGATTGGTGTATGCATAATCAAAAAAAGATGGATAATTATTGATTTTGTTACTTCATTATGAAAATATTGTGAGGCTGATGAATAAACTCTCTAAGGATAGTTGGATGTTTAGCATGTATTCACTTATCGAAGGAAAAACTAATTAATTCAGTAAAACTGTTTTTCTAAAGCATGCCAAAGCTAGTATGAATATCATAGTTATGCATAACTTTATAAGAAAGAAAAAGGGTAAGTTTTTTTTTGGTCGAGTCTAAGAGTTCTTTGCACAAGGACGTCTAAAGTCTAAGTGTGGGGGAATTTCTTAAGCCAAAAATCATGTATCGTTTTATTAATTATTTTGATTATATTTTACACATTATTGCATCTAATTTATTTTATTTTATATATTTTTCAGGATGGGCGTTAATAAAATAAAAAATGAGAAGACAAGACATTGAAACTCCGATTTTACACGATTTGCTGAAAAGACGGTCCAATAAATAATTTATGAAAAACATTATTTTCATAAGTATTATATTGGGCTAGGGTTTCAAGAATTGGGTGAAGAGCTACAAGTCTTGAGGAAGAAGAAATCTAAGGAAAAGAGGAAGGAAACCCTAATTTACTAAACCTAACCCCCTCACTTTCCATATAATAACCACCTCCTCACATATATGAATCCATGCCTAACACACATTAAATCCTCCCATCTCATACTATCGCCTAAGCCATCAACCCCCCCACGCCACCTTCAATCACATCCCCTTCTTCTCCTCTACACCGTCATCTTCAATCTCTCGTCTCCACACACAGAAGCCGTGCAGCCTTCACCAACCCACGGCACCTCCCCTCCAAATCCATCATCTTCATCTCATCGTCATCTCTTGATCACCATCATAATCCTCTAATCATCATCACCATCAATCCACGCTTCACCCCATCTTACCGCACCATAATCATCATCATCCTCCTCCATCACGCATCCCATATCACAAAGCAAAGTATTATTATCTTATTTCTCTTTCTCTTTGTCTTTATTTTATTTTGTTTTATTTTTATTTTTATTTTATTTTATTTTGGGTTTAGTTTACTATTAAACATGAACCCTTTGGTTATTTGTAATTTTATTTTTAATATGTGTGAGTAATTTCCCTATACTTAGTATAATCTTCTTGAAGCCGTGCTAAATTAATTATTTTGAAACAAGTTTTGTGTTTTAATGCTTAGTTGATTTCTATTTATGATTCTTTAGCACTTAGCGTTCATCGTTTATGAAATTTGTATTGAATCGATTAGAATGCATGCTAGTTGATTAAATACAATTTCGATTGATAGTTTAGAAGATTATAATACGTAAAAGTTATAATCTTTTAGGCTTAGGTATCACCCTAATTAATCATGGATGGTTCAAACCCATCTCTTTTAATTAGGTAATCGCTTTAGATCTTTGTTAAATCGATTTGCTGGTAAATTGGTTACAAAGTGTTAAATGATGTTTTTCTAATTCTTAATGCTCTAGTTTGATTAAATTCTTACGCTGGTGTAAGGGTTATCAAAACTAATAGAGTTTATATTAGGGCTGGACCTAAGTAAACTAGGATCTAAGGAAAAACGGGGAAGAACAGCTGGTGAATGTCTTCTACAGTTTAACTCATGAATGAAATTAACTTGTGTGTTGATGATAAATATTAATTTACATGGTGGATTGAGATTATTCTAAGTATTCTTCATAAATTTGACCGCTTTTGATCATTATTTGTTGCTTAGAGTTAATTTGATTAGTTTGTTAACTTTTGTTCTATTTTTATTAGCTGCAATATAATTTCAATCGACCCCCTCAATAAGTATAGTCTTTTAGGAGTGTTTAGGTCATTTTAGATAGTTGAGATTTTGATTTTTGGAGTAGTTATAATTTTAGATTGATTTATATTCAGTTTTAGTATTTAATTACTGGTTTGTTAGAAATTAGACTAAAAATAGTTAATTTTGTTATTTTTCTATTTTTATCAGTTCCTATGGTTTATATAGTGTCCTAGTCTGCCCATATTTAATTTCATAAATTTTGGAAGTTATTTGATAATTTTTCAGAATTATTTTGTGAAATTGATATGTGCAGGTTTTTAGGTTATTAATTTGGAAAATTTCGATTTTATTTGTTAAATCACGATTATTAGGTATTGTTAAGTCCAGAAAATTGTGTCCTAGAATTAGGGTAATTTTATTGATTATTTTCGTATTTATATTTTTGCAGATTATTTTATTTCTAATTTCAGATTTAATATTCTGCATTGATATTCTGTGGTAATTTTCTGATTTGATTTTTCTGAAATTATTTGGGTACAATTGAGGGGTTATAAGCTTATATACCTGAAGAATAATATTTTAGGTTACTGTTTGACATTTTTAATATTTATTTTCTGATTGTTATTTGCTGTTTTGATTTTTAATTAGAATTTCAGTTACTATTCTGATTTTATTTTTCTAGATTATTTAGGAAAGCTTTTTACTGTTTTCTTTTCAGAATATAATGCAAAATATTTAGGAGCATCATTGGGTGTTTTTTCCATATTTTTATTCGTTAGATTTTAATTATTTTAGAATTATTAAGATTAGATTTAATAAATTAGATTAGTAAAATTATTTAGGATTAAGCTAGCCTTTTTAAAATAATCTTTCCTCGTGGATCGATCCCTACTTCCCTATGCTATAAAAAGTATTTAATAACCGAAGTAGTGGTTAAATTTGTAACTCTCGACAAGCTTTACAGTGTGTGTGTGGGTGTATATATATATGTGTGTGTGTGTGTGTGTGTGTGTGTATATATATATATATGTATAATGTTGTGGTGTATATATATGTATCTGTAATGATATGTATATGTTATGTGTATATTATAAATGTATATATTGTTGTATATTATATGTATAATGTTATGTTATATATCTGTATATATACTTAGTATGTATATGTATATATATATATTATATATATATATATATATATATATATATATATTTGTATATGTGTATGTGTATATATGTATATATATATATATATATATATATATATATATATATATATATATATATATATATATTGTGAGTGTACATACATATACGTAATAGTATACATATATACGCAACGGTATCCATATATATATATATATATATATATATATATATATATATATATATATATATATATATATATATATATATATATATATATATATATATATATATGTGCATATGTCATGGTGCTATGTAAATGGGGTTCACAATAACCTGCCCCCCAAACTTAGAATGTGGCAAAACGGTGCGACTATATGTATAAATTGGGAGACAGTTGTGTAGGCAACTTACCTGGGAGGTGGGAGATGGCCCGGCGTCCATGGTTCTTTGGCTGGTTAGGTGCGAAGTGGGTTCAGTCGCTGCGTCATGGACCAAATGCGATGGTTGCTGCTCTACGTGGCCTCCCCATCGGAATCATGCAACAACAATGACGTGTGCAATAGTTTTCATTGGCTAAGTTTTAAAAAAAAATCCCCATCATGTAAGGCTCATACTGACCACACTGTGTCCAGGTCCCCCGACCCCATCACATAGGTTGTAGAAAAACATACAAGATTACATATATACCTCGTACTTCATCGGACGCACCTGAGTCAATGGTGCAGAGCGCGGCCGCATCACACTGCCGCATTCGGCGGCACTTCTTGAGGGCCATGCAGTGGCCGCCACTTTTGTAGTGTCTCGGGCAGGATTGCTAACATCCATGTCCTGTTCAATGATGACTACACTGTCATTGCCTCCCTTCATGACAACCAACGAATACTGGCACCTCTTACTCACACATACATTATGCCAAGCACATTTGCAGCGTAGCTTAATTGTTAATGCAAGAGTTCCCCTCATGACCCAAGTGGTCCCTCCAGCTATGCTCATACAATTTACAACGTATGAGTGGGCATATGCTCACCTCTATAGTTATGTCTTCTGAAATGGCAGACCTTGCATCACAACTCTGAATGTCGGCCGGTGCTTCCTGCATGATTGAGGACATTGTATGACCGTCAGGTGCCTCCTGCGGAACATTCAATTTGTGAAGACTTTCCTGTACGATACATAGTCAAAAGTTGGATTTTATATCGGATATAAGAGGTCAATGCCAAATTACACTAACATAGTACTTGGGAGTACTGGTCTATTCATGGACTAAACATATTAATTGCCCTAACAACATATCAGTCACAATGAATACTCATTATCCACTGCAAAAGACTAATCTCATTGCGTACTTAACCTACATGTCATCCTTACCTCACTAGATGCAGTTGTACCCGCACAATTTCATCTGCCACATCCTGCATTCCACGAGGTATGCCTCCTACTGTGGGGATTGCCTCCTCAGTGTTCCGAACTTGTGCCTCCTCTGAGTGCCCCATTGTCGTCGTTCGAGTGGGTTCAACTCCTCCTTATTCAAATAACCATACACAACTAACCACCCTTCGTGATAAGCATTTAAATGATAACACCTCCACGTACACATGTATGTAATATCAACCTTTACCTTATTGCATGCATGAACAGTGTAGGTTCCTATTCCTTTCCTTTCGGACCCAGAGGGAGGAGTGCTGTGTACTTGTCCTAGCGGCCTCAGTCTCTGGATCGCTTGAACCTATTTCTTGCACTTTTGATTCCTTGCTTGTGTATGTGATAACCTTTTTGGACAGTTTTTGAGAACAGTACATAATGCTAACTCTGTGTTTCCCCACTTCCATAGCGTTTTTCGGATTGATATACGGAGACGTTTGCATTGTAGACGGATTGCACCTCCAGGGAACTCTCTGCATCCTGTTCGCAATGTTTGAGCTATCTCATTCACCTCCTTTCTACGTGGGGCTGGATGATCCCTCTTCAACATGAGCTCCCTCATCAACATTAGTCCCCACATGCTGTAGCATGTCACCATCTCTTGCGTCAACGGACAATGTCACTATCTGCTCACCCTGAAACGGGTGCTCACATCCTTCAGTAACGGCACCGCTTCCCAAGGCAGCCTCCCACAGTATGATACGGATGTTGCACCGGTCCTCACCATCTGCTGCTTTGACACTTGTGTCATGGCCTCCTATCTTCCTTCCCCTCTCGGTGCCAACACCGACCCCTTATGTACACCAACACATTCCCCTTTACCACTACAAGAATCTGGTCCATTTGAGACCGAAATTAAAACCGGTCTCTGATTTAGTTTGGAGACCGAAATCAGAGACCGAAATATGTGGTATCCAATTACTTTCAATTTGGAGACCGAAAATTACTATGCGGTCTCTACCTGAGACCAACATAAATTTCGGTCTCAGAATTTGGAGACCGAAATATTATGTGGTCTCACCTAGAAACCAAAATAATATTCGGTCTCAGATTTTAGAGACCAACAAAAATATCGGTCTCCAATTTGAATTCTTTGGAGACCAAATTAATTGCCGGTCTCAGATTTCGAGACCAAAATCTACACCTGGTTTCAATTAGAGACCAAAGGAATTCGGTCTCTGTTTCGGTTCAATATTCCAGAAGCATCTGGGAATTTCAGAAACCGAAATCCCTTCATTGGTCTCAAAAAAAGGTATTACTTCAGAGACCGACCTTTGAAATCGGTCTCCATTTGAGACCAATTACATGTTCGGTCTCCAACCACACAAAGTGTTTGTAATTTTCGGCTTAAGTTTTAGAGACCAAAATCCAAATTTGGTCTCCATTAGAGACGAAACTTGACTTTGGACTCTGATTTGGAGACCGTTTCACTGTTTCGGTCTCCAATTGAGACCAGTATTGTTCGGTCTCTAGCTTCGAGAGAAAATCAGAACGAAGCTCCATCGCGCGCGACCTCTCCTCACTCAAACGCCCTATTTCTCCATCTTCGCTCTCTCTGGTGTCTGCCATCTCCCTCACTCCAGCCTCATCCTCCTTCAAGCTTCCGGTCACTCTCTTCCTTCCGCCTTCAACCTGCTCCGTCGTGTTCGTCGCTTCGTCGCACCGGCAAGCCACCAAGGTATGACTTCCCTCTCTGTCGCCTTAGCTAATACACGCCGCATTGCTGTTGCATCTTGCAAATTCAGTTGCCCAATTGATGATTCTAGGGTTGTTTGTGCGTTTCTTTGATTCCCCCTCCCTCTGATTTGCTTCTTGTGTGGTGGAATGCCCTAATTTGTCTCCCATTCGTGGGAATTGTCTCATTTGGTTACTGAGTTTGCATTGCACGCCAGGTGTTTGGTAAATTGCCTCACTTGTATTTGAGATGTTTGAGTGCTCACTAACTGCTGGTTTGTCTGAGATGCATTTGCGTGCTCACAGTTGATGTGTTCATGTGTTATTCTCCATCTCACCTCATCATTTGAAACTAGCTGGTTTGATTGCTGCTTTTAGAGTTTGAGTGCTCACTAACTGCATTTGTCTGAGATGCATTTCCCGTGAAAAAAACTGCATATCCGATTTCAATTTCGAAGGTAAATGCTTATTCACAGCTGCTTCATTTTGTAAATTTTGGGTTTAGATTTTGCTATAGTATCGGATATTTGTTTCGATTGAGATGGGTTTGTTCAATAGTGCCGGTTTTGTTGTGAAATTCGTTTTTCTTAGTCTGCATTCATATTCTGAAGAACCTGTGAAAGTCAGCTAACAAGGTAAGGATTTTGGGTTTTATGGGTGGTGGCTTGAGTATGGATTGAAGTGGGGATGTCTATATGAATGATTTAGTTGCTTTAAAAAGCGTGGTTGATTGGGGAAGTATGTCTACGAGATCCAATTAACTAACAAGTCACAATAAATATGACTATGAATCAATGATGTAATGGACTGCAAATGTACAATCCCAATCAACAACACATAAGTGACTAATAAGTCACAAACTCTAGGTAGGTCAAGGGGTTCTTTTCCTCTAAATAGAAGATGCTAAGGGGGAAAAAAAAACGCATTCACTTTCAGGGACATTCTGAACACTCAAACTCTCAACATTGTCTCTTTACAGAAGACAATAAACACTTTAAGCGTGTGTCATTTACTCTTGAAGAAAAAACAAAAAAAAAGCACTCTTCTTGAGATTAAGCTCTTTGGCCTTCTTTCAACATCAAATTCATCTAGTTCTTCAACAAAGTCAACTAAGTCGACTTCATTGAGATTCAACCCAAAGTAGCCCTTCTAGCCTTTTTAATTAACTTCAGCTTTGCTGCTTTTACATGCCCAAGTGAGGGATTTAGTGCAAGAAAATTTTTGTTTTTGGTCAACGGATAGTGCAAAGAGATCATTCCAAATTGTTACATCGTAAAGATGGATTTTCGCTCATTAGAATACTCAACAGCAAATTAAAATATGTTTGTGTACGCCTGTTTCACTTACTGAAAATACTGTATAGCTCACTGAACTATATAATTTAGTGACCATTACCATCTGCTCATAATAATAAACAAAAAAACCTGAGTAAACATATAATACATAATTTTGGTGACCACACACACACACACACTCACACACATACACACACACACACACACATATATATATATATTTATATATAAATGTATATTTATGTGTATACGTATGTATATATATATATATATATATATATATATATATATATATATATATATGTGTGTGGTGTGTGTATATATACATATACATATACATATACACACAAATATATATATATATATATATATATATATATATATATATATATATATATATATATATATATATATATAATCTATAATATATATATATATACACATACACATTTATGAATGTATCTATATGTGTGTATATATATATATACGTACGTATGTATGGGTAAACATACATATAAAGATAAACATATACCAACTTGTTAGACATATATATATATATATATATATATATATATATATATATATATATATATATATATATATATATATACATATATATATATATATATATATATATATATATATATATATATATATATATATATATACACGTACACACACACATATATATATATGCACACACATATATATACACACCCATGTGTATGTATATACATATGCATATGTATATACACATGTGCATATGCATATACACATATATACACATATATAAGCATATATACATACATATATATACATAGACATATACAT